>JAPDSC010046719.1:89528-138212 GCA_026290005.1 Latrodectus geometricus
TATATATATATATATATATATATATATATATATATATATATATATATGTAATTTATTTCATTCCAGTTATAGAAAGATTTAAAATGGAATCTTCCTAACTATACTTGAAATAATTAGACATAATTCTCTGAACAACTCACACTAATGATTTTTTTAAAATGTAAAAGAAATCGTTGCTTAATGTACCTCACAAAATATCTAATAATCTTTTTATAAATAATGTTTTAATACTTTTGGTATTAAAATATTTGAAAGTAGTTTTGTAAAGGAGGTACCCATAAAAGAAAAAATTTTTGGTAAGTTTTTAATTACATGTGAAACAAGTTATTTTTTTTATAAAAACTAATTTGTGTGCAATTTTTCCCAAAATTTCCTTAAATTTTTACCTGAAATTGTGTAGTCTGATTGTGTGTTGAGCATTAACCATGTATTCATTGTGTATCTAGTAGAAGCCCTATGTTGCTTTACTCTAAGTAAACAAAATTTCATGATAAAAAAAATTTATATCTTTGTTTGGATAAAATAAATTAGACTTGAAAATGCTATTTTTAAAAGTATAATATTAATGTTATTCATATTAATTAAGTATCCGATATTTCTGTAACATTTGCTGCATTAAGAAAACAGCAAAGATTATTCAAGGTAATTGTATATTATTAATACAGCAAGTGCCTTTTCAAAAAAAGTATTTCATGAATGTAGTAGAACCAGCACTTGTGTTTATCTTTCATTATATTCTTGACATTTTTCTTTTTTTTAAATGCTGTTAATATATTACATTACATAAATTCCTTGCCTTTATTTTCAACTTGTCATCTGACATTTTAATTTCTTGTATTGTGTCAGCTTGTACATTCAAATTGTTATGTATATATGCAACTGTATTTTTATATCTTTTTGCTATATTTATTTGCATTAAATGCTCATGTACATTATACATTTGTAGTCCTATGCCAGTTTGTGCTTTTTATTATTTATTTCAAACACAATATGCATTAAGTAAAAATTACTTAAAAACATTATTTTATCACAATATTTAATACTTTTAGGATAAATGTTACTGTTCAGTTTTTGATATTTAAGATAGAATTTCTTCATAACCTATTCTACTATATTCATTGAATTTTTTAACCCTGAGCTATATAATAACACTCATTAATATTACATGCATCACTGAAAATTTTAAGCAATAAATTAATATATAGAACAAAAAATTAAATATCTAATATACCAATCGAAGTCTAACAATAACTTGACAAATAATGTAATTATTAGAAATTAGGAAACAACCACAGTCAACTTTGAAAATCTGGTTTAATTTTATTCTAAATTTCATTAATCTACAAAAATATAGAAATGTTATAAAATATTTAAGATTCAACGATAAATTGACTACTTAAAGAGATACTATTTTGTTAAAAAAAAAATAATAAATAAATATTAATAAATTCTGCATTAAAAAAAAATTTTGAAGTACAGTGATGTTTCTTTCAAAAGAGATTTCCAAATAGGTGAGAGTGAACCTAATAAATATGTAAAGATACCATTTCATTTTAAAGTATTAATAAAAAAAATCAAAGAATTTTAAGAAACTTAACTGCTATTGTTTTTTAAACAATTTTTTTCCCAAAAATTGTCTTCTAAATTAAGAAGCAACTCTTAAAAATAAAATGATAAATTGGAAAGAATATAGGAAATTGATGACATAAAACTTTATCAAATGTTAATAAAAATGGCTGATTATGTAAATTGTAATTAATTAATATGATCTAATTAACTGTGATAGAGGTAAATTACTAAAAATATAAAGGTATTTTTTTCTTAAATTGAATGTTGTTGATTAGAGATTAATTAACTTTCTAATTGAAAAGAATCAAAACATATTCTTGATGAAAAAGCCATCAGTTTATCAAAAAGTTTCTCTCCTAAAATTGTAACAATTTTCTTCTTAAAATTACATTTTGTTTAAGAAAGAAATATGCCATGACTACTCATAGTCATTCTGTTCAAATTGTTTCTCTTAATTTAAAATGGTTAGTTTCATTTGAAAACATTTCTGTAATTAGTTGGTGGATTTTATCTGTTTGAACATGTAGGGTCGACTTACTTACAAGAGCAATTACTTCTAAAACTACTGATGCATGTAATACTTGACAGATTTCATTTTCAAAAACAATCATAGTGTTGTACTTGACCATAAATACTGAAATGCTAATCTGTACTCTCAATATGATAAAGTTTGGGAAGCACAAATTATTTGACACAGTTAAGTTTAGAATATAGAATAGGTCATTCATGTACCGATCTAAAATATTTCTTTAAAACTTTTATTTCGTCAAAAGTTCTTTTGCATTAACATCTTTATTGAGAGAATTTATCATCATGTTGGACTTGTGAATGACATTTTTTTATCCTATGTTGGACTGCAACAGTTTTAAACAATTTCTTGTCATCCATTTCTTCATAAAGTTAATCTGCCTGAAAAATATTTTTGTAATTTATGTCATTTCTATATTTTTCAATTAATGTTTTTAAATTACTTGCTACATTTACATATGGCACCCAAACTCATTTCTTACAATTATTTGCTGCATTATTAATTCTATTACAAAAATCATACCTAAGTATGAAGAACCAAATAAACTTTTAATTCTTGATTTTTGCACAAATTTTGTGCTTTCTGTTGCACTTTTTTTGAAGTCTTCACTTTCAGGTATTTCAATAACAGCATCATAGATTACTCCTTGTTTACATTCTAAAAGTGAAATAGCTTCTATTTTGTTATACATCGAGTGTTTAAGGGGAAATGTAAAGTTCAACAGGATTTTTTTTTTTTTTCCAAAATAACTGTCTATCACTTAGAAGTGAATGAATTGTATAATTCTTAAACTATTGGAGGGGGAACCTAATTGTATCTGTGTTCAGCATTGCTGTATTGTTAGTAATTAAATTTAAGTTATGAACTAAAGGAACATAAAACACACAAAGATTTATGTTTGAGACATTATTTTGAAGACTATTTTTCTTCCCTTTCATATTTGTGCTGTTTTTATATCATTTCTTCAATCATCAAGGAACTGTTACACATTTTCAATATTTCCATTGTTGTCTTCCACAGGTCATTACGTATAAAATTATAAATTTTCATAAAACCTAAAAAACGTTCTTTGACTTCTCCCACTCCATCACTGCTGAGGACAAATCATATGGTGATACTCATCTGTTCAGTTTTGCTAATATCAAGAATACAATCTAAAAATATTAGAATAAAATTTTTCGAAAAGAAGTAAGATTTTCAATCCTATATTACTGCCAGCAATTTGCAGCATTTCAGCATTCATACAGTAAACTTTGTTATTGCTACCTTTAGGTCATATTACTTCTTCTATGTAAACATTCCATAACTGAATCAAACTTTTTTAACAATTCCATTAATTTTAAAGAGTTTCTATTGTTGTTTTGGTAGTGCACCAGATGAATTTTGAAAGGTTAACTTTGGCTGACAAGAAATTTTTTTATCTCCAGTTTTTTTAATGCATTTGATTAAATATTTAAAGATCTGAAACTGCTAGGATTGAACCAATGGAAAGCTGTTGCACAAGATGGAGTCAGGCTAGTTCTATCAATTGATGCAAATACCATGCAATAGAAGTAAAAACAGAATTTGTGCTTTTGGAATATAATAACCATATACTAAAACTAATATTCTTTTTTCAGTTTTTTTGTAACATGTGTTATTGAATTATTATTCCCCCCCCCTTTAAATATGCCCCATTTTAGACAATGCCATTCTTACTTTGTTGCTAAGAAGTGACCACTGCGGGATCAATATAAAGAAAGGAATTTTCACTTATGCCAATCTATTCTATCGAGTTATCTAAATAATGTTTAACTTCCGATTCATTTATCCCTTCATCATTCCTTTCTTTCAGAATTTATTCGATCCCTTCAATAACATTATCTAAAGTAGCTGATGTTATTAGGCTAGATGATGGTGCTCTTTGGTAATTTATTCAATGTGAACACTGTTAACACTTCTTTGCATGATTTTTTCTTTATTGGTGAAATAAATCAAGTTGATACAATTCATGTTCAAAATTAAAGGAAAAATGGTTAAAAAAATCTTAGTATATATTTATAGTATAAATTTAGCAAAAAACAATATGCTAAAAATTTCCATCATCATCCAAAGTTATATCATTAGCTTAGTACTAAATAGAAATAAAAGAGGAAAATAACAGAAACACGTGTTACAAACCTTTCTTCCACTCATTTTCAATTTTTTAGCAATAGAAACTCTAATATAATAAAACAAAATTATAAACGAAATCATACATTTATTGCAACTACAGCAAACAGCGGAATGAGACAACTTTAAGCTCGTTTCACTGATAATGACACTTGTTTATTTTTGACAGCTATGTTTCTTTTTATGCAATGGACATTAAAAAGGTATCCAAACACGATCAACTTAAAGTGAACTTGTTCTTTTATATAATTTTATTTTTGGGCATTATAAGTTATGATGGAAATTTCCACCATTATGCAAAGAAGAGTTAATACTTTAAGTTGTTTTCATTTTCTTTATAAAATGAGACATATCTGTCTGCTTCTGAAGAGAAGCATCTTATTCAGCTTTTGTTTGCAATCCCATGTGAAGTATGATTTATTTTTTGGTTTTCTGTTACTGAAATTTAGATTTACAAAATAAATTCCATGTTTTAAGCATTTAATCTTTGTTTTAAAATAAATAACATCTGTTAAATACAGAATAAAGATGAAAAGTAAAATGAATAAAAATAACTTTTATGGTTACTTTTTTTTTTTTATCATTTAGTGAAGAATAAGTGTATTTCTGACAAATGATAAAGATTGTTTACCATATGATGAGTCAAATTTAAATTCCTACCAAGGAATCTGTTGTACAATGATCCCCAAACTTATCTTTCCTCTAGCTACAGCTTAGCCTTAAATCATAACATTTGTATATCACTACAACAGTATGGAAAACATCTTACGGCGAATGTTAAACCCCATATTAATGCCACTGTAAATATCCTCCTTCACATTCTACTTCTTTACAAAAAGTTGTCATTTCCCTGTCGATAACTTTCTTTTTAATGTTGCACAGTACTTTTAGTAGTAATATTAAATTTTGTTTATTACTATCTTCAATCATGTAAATATTTCCAGCATTATATTACATTGTTATTTGTATCAGTGTATCACTTATCAACAAAAGCCAGTTTTGTAAAAGGCATCACAGCCAAAATGCTGATGCTTTGGAAATGATATTCATACACTATATCAAAAGAAAGACTGTTTCTAATCAAATTGCACTTTCCCAAAATGCAATAAACAGATGTTGTCACATAAGGAATGCAACAATCAGTTCTATTTTCCCAATATATAGTCTTATCAACAGATAGAGGCAGGTTTCCATTTGGGAATTTAAAAATTAAATACTTAAAAGTTAAAATTGAATTATTGATTGAACAAAAGTTATCACAATATTTGAAAGTAGGAGAAGGATTATTTTCATTAAATAAATCCAATATTTTGAAAAAGGGAATTGAGGAGAGTAAAACCCTAGATTGTATTTGAGAGTGGGGTTCAGCTAACCCACCTTTGTGTGATATTTTATATTCAAATTCAGTATAAATACTATTCGCACATTTTTCAGAAAAAAATATTAAAAATACTACTGAAGTTAAATATTTCTTAAATGTTGGCGGATTCATATTTTCTCCAATAGCGGGAAGGAAAAGAAACAGGCAATGTAATCGAAATATAAGTGTCCAATTTGTATGATAAAAAGTAGATATGAATTCTTATTCATCAACGAAATGTTCTAGAGCATCTGATGGCACACCACATTTCAATTGATTTATTATCATAAGATCCGAAGGTGTGTTCAAACATTGAAATTTTTAACCCTAATATCCATTTATTATAATCATTCTAATTTCTGAAACATTTCTAATCTTTGATGTTTGAAAGACATCGGGCAAAACTTTTCAGAGCTAAGCTTATACTTTTTGAAAAAGTTAATCTTAAAAATGAGAAACCTAATCTGACTTCAATTCTTATTCTTTTTTCCTAGCGTTTAAATAAATTTAAATTAAGGCTGATAGTATTTTCTCTATTATCAAATTTTCGTTTAAATGAATTTATATTATGTTTTGGCTAGTTTAGTACTACACCTTTCTCAGTTTACAATATTTTCAGTTTGAACTCATATTTTCTTAATAGTACTTTCAAATATCCCAATCAAATATTAAAATTTGTAAATTTTCTGGTGTTAACTTTCTTAGACAGGCCATTTTGTAATTTCAAAATAAATTAATAAATCCATCACGAAAGACCGACTGATAATAAGCTAATCTGTAGTGGCTGACTGAAGAAATAGAGTATCAGTAAGGAAAACCGATATCGATTTATCAATAAAAATTTTACCTTAAACATCTGTTAAAAACATAAATAAATGAAAATTAAATAGAAATATACCAAATGAAATATTTAATTGTTGAGAAAAATCATGTTAAATAAAGCATAAAGAAGCAATAAATAATATTTGTTTCTACTTCAGGTAAATTTTTTTTTTTATCCATAATTATTAATTTTTTTTCTCACTAAAAAGGACGAAAAGTTAACTCAAGGAAAACCAATTGTTTTACACTCAACCCATCCAAATCAATAACTATCTTTACTATTAATAACCACTTCTATAATTACTAACTTTCCTTGATGCTCAAGAAGCAAAAACCTACGAAAAATATCCAAAATACTTGGGTTTCATCCTAGACCTCGAATTTACATGTAACAAGCATATTGAATGTATTATATTAAAAGCTAGGAAACGCTTAAACATAATTAAATACATTATAGGTTGAGGAGGCTGGGAGATGGATTCAATTACTCTAAGAACTTCTTTCAGGCACTCATTAGACCCATTCTACATTATGGATCTCTTATTTGTTACTGTGCTTCTGAAAGAAACTTAACCAAATTGGAAAAGATCCGATTGAGCGTGGCTAGCACAATTACTAAAATGAAACGAAGCTGTCTTTTAGAAATTTTCTATTATAAAGCAACTTGACAACCTTTTTTTCCTCAGAAGGCAGGCTGGTTTAAATATTTCAATAAACTTTACATTGTAAAATGGAGCAACAAAACAGCTAGAAACTTAAATAACTGGACATACAACCAAAGACTAAAGGAAAACTGTCCATTCCGTCTAGTTAAATCACAGCAATTAATTGTAGGAAATGTAGAACCTCATTATCTCCATTGTAATTCATCTTGCGATGAATTTTCCAATGTTAGTTTCCATAATAGCCTCTTTATCTCTCTTAATAAACTGGCCTTAGAAATAATAAAATTCCACGAAATGACATCAAGATCTATGTTGATGGTAGCAAAATAAATATATGGTTAGACATTGGAATTTATATTGAAATACCTCGAGAAAAATACTGTTTAAAACAACATAACTTATTTCTGTTACATGTTTTGAAGTAAACTAATTTCAGCCAAATTGGGCTAAAGAGAATCATAAGCGAAGGCAACTACGAAAACCTCTGGATTCTATTTGACAGTTGTATTTCTATTCAACATCCCAAAAATTAGGCCTATAAAGGAGATAAAACTAGTTTATCTATCCTACGAGAAGTAAAGTTAACCTCTCACTAGCGCAAGGTACATTCCCATCAGTGCAAAGTACAATGATTCGATGTTAATTTTTTCGGAAATGAATTGGCGGACACTTTTCCATGGGAGGCGAAAGACTTATAATAAAGATAATTAGTTAATACCTCATGCATACTGGTACAAAGGCCAAATACCAATATCTTCTCTATTTCTCCCTTATGACAGGCAGACGAACACATGTCTGTCCCTACTTCATAGTGGGCATTTGAAAGATCTCATATTCTGGGGGTATCAAGAGATTTCCTCGCTGTTCTAAATGAAGAGATGATGCTGTACATCATCTCAGCATACTTTGAACTGGACTGGGAGGATATCCATAATTGTCACAATTTGTGTCAGATTTCATTAATGTCACTGTGGTTTCATTTATCTATTCTAATTCCATCAGACTAGATAGGATATTAGAAATAAGAAAAACCACAACTTATACACTTTCAATTCAAAATATTCCTTTCTGAAGCCGTAGATCATTTATAATGAAAATAAAAAGAAATTTTCTGACAGTGCAGCAAGAAAAATAATTCCATTAATAACAAAGATTTGCATGAATTGCTTAAAAACAATGTAAACAAATGGTACTAATATATATAGTTTTATTTAATTAATATGTAGGATTTTTCAAAAACAATTCCAATATTACAAACATTTGCTTTTAACATAAAAAAATAACATTTAAGTAAAATATTTCTATCAATAATTTTAAAATGAATTCTGACGAAAAGAATTTTTATGTCACATTTTCTATCACGTATAACATACTTATAGAAGTTTTATGAAACACTTTAATTACATAAATTTAATTAACTTGCTCGTACAATATATTAACGCAGTTTAAATGTATGGGTAATGATGCCTTCATATACTGTCCACCAATATAGACATCTGTAATAAAAAAAAACTAACTTTATTCAAAATCAATAGTTGGTAGAGCCTCCACGAGAGGCAATTACAGTGTGAACTTTCAAGGGCATACTTTCCACAAGTTTTTGTATTACAGCTCGTGGTATTTCTTCCACTCGGCTTGGAGTAGACATACAAGTTCCTTCACCGATTTTGGACGGCTAATGCACTCCTTCCACATCGTCCGGCGGCACACAATTCGGTGATCCACGTCATCCCAGGGGCTTTCGATTGGATTCAGGTCTGGGCAGGCCAATGTATTCGATGAACTTCATTAGCACCATACCAAGTCTTGGTTAACCTCGAAACAGGACAACTGACATTGTCATCCTGAAAGTAAAAGGGGTCTAACCCGTAAAACGTCCACAACGTAGGAAGCACATTGTCATCCAAAATGGTGCAGTAGGCATCGGCGTTGAGCTTTTCATGAATGGAGACTAAGGGTCCCAGTCCTTACCAGCAGAAACACCCCCAGGCCATGATTCCACCTCCGCTGAGCTTGACTGTTGGCACAATGCATTCTGACAAGAGAAATTCTCCAGGCAGACACCAGACCCTGCCATCCGAATGGTAAAGAGTGAACCTTGATTTGTCTCTCCAAAGAACCCGTTTCCACTGATCTACGGTCCAATTTCGACGTGCTTTACACCACATTAACCGGGCAGCGTGGTAGGACTTTGTGATCAAAGGCTAATGGGCACCAGCACGACCATGAAAACCAGCAGATGTGGTTCTTTACAGACGCTATTCATTGAAACAATACTTCCGGGTGCCTCTTGAAACTCCTCGTGGATGTGGGCCATTGGTTGAGTGCGGTTCTTCCGAATTTCTCTGGGCAGCTCTCGTCGATCTCTATCTCCCAGTTTCCTTGGTCTGCCGACTCGGAACACATTCCGTCAATCACCTCTCACCTTCCACTTTTTAATCACATAAGCCACTGTCGATTTTGGGCACTTCAGATCACACCCTTAAAGATCGGTCACTTCTGTGATACCCGATAATTATACCTTTCTCGAAATCAATACTTATTGTCAATACAAATACTTAATAATAGACAGTGTATATAAGCTGTTATGCAGTAGATACTCGTTTTTATAAACTCGTTGAGATAAGTAAAGCCATTCATTTAAAAAAAAAAAAAAAAACTTCATAGAATAGAAAAATAATATTTAAATTTATTAAAATATAAAAATAATATTAAGATCTGATTTTTGTAGCAAATAACATTTTCTTTATAAATAAAATGCTATTAGAAAGATTTATTTTCACTGCACTATAAGAAACATGTAAAATAAGATAAATATTTAAAAATAACACTTTAATTTTATTGATTATACTTCACTTACAATTTTCTGAAGCTCAAACCTTGCCTGGCTTTAAAAGTGTGGAGTTTTAGCCTAATACTTTGAAGTCTTTTCTGTTCAGCTTTATAACAAAACAGTTGGATTTCTTTTTAATGATGTAAATATCAACAGGAATAATTCCTCATATTTTTCTCAGGTAAGTAATCAAAGCATTTACCAGTTTATGATGTTTTGTATCCTTAGAATATCTTCGAGTGGAACAATTTTGCCGCTACTCTTTCCTTTATCAAGGATTTTTCTTTTTTTTTTTTTGAGTTTTTTTATATTGTCGAGAGCCAATTGTTTGAAGTTTTTTTGGCAATTTTATCTAATTTAATATTTTTCGTCTACTTCTTTTAGAATTTTTTTTTAACTTCAACTGCTAAATACTTTTGTTTACTCAACTGTGAAAAAATCTCAACAGAATCGGCTCAATCTCTCTCTCAACAAACAAAACTTTATAATTTAAATTCTTCAAAAAAAAAAAAAAAAAAAAAAAAACAATTGCAGAACAAGAAATTCAAACTTTTGAAGAGTTTTTTTTTCTTTCTATGTCCTGACATATGGGAAAGGGAGAATTTTTTCTTATTTTCCGTGCTCTTAAGTACAGAGAGTATAAAAGTTGAATTTAGCACCATACTTCTTTCCTATCAAATTTTTGACATTTAATGTGGCTTCAAGTATTATTATCAAAATATCTGGAATGCCTACATGGGCTGCTTCGCTTCTCAAAAATTGATTATTTCTCAGGCTATAAAAAGGAAATCAAAAAATATATTAAAAAAATAGCAAGTTATGAAGTATAAAAAAAAAAACTGAAACTAGTTTTTTTGGTCGAAGTTGGCCTGTAAGGAAGTCCTTGCACTGGCCCTGTTCAGAATACTAACCTCTAATAGAACTCAGTAAAAACCTTTGGCGTGTCCTCGGCCAATTAGTACATCCGTTTTCCTGGTGCTTCCTTTTTCACGAACTTAGAAGCTGTATTGATAGGAGAATGGCAATAATTTAACACAATGGTTATTGAGTTAAATTATTGAGTTAATTTAACACAACAGTTGTGAGCATTTGAAAACGCTTCGAACTCTGCACAAAAATTTCATTATAGGTTGTAGATTTATCCTATATTTTAGAATAATTTTATTAATTATTATTCATAACTGTTAATTTTTTGCTATTTTGTTTTTAAACTTTTTAAGCAATGAAGCTAAATTCATGCCCCCTATTGTTTAAATCAGTAATTTTTGTGCATAGTTCCTTATTTTGTTAATAGAATAAATAAATTTCTTATCCAATTTCGCGTCAATCAAAGTATAATTTTTTATTATTTTACCGTTACTTTCATAAATTTTGGTTCGAGATATTCAAATGATAAAAAAAAAAAAAAAAAAAAAAAAAAATGGAAATATCTTTTATACTCTTTCCATATGTACATACTTTCACTTCTCCAAGAAGAAGGCAATTGGAACAGAAAATGTGGTAATTGCTTATATGTTTTCTATACGTTCTAGCACACCTTTTGAGACGCATGAAAATTGAGTTACATAAATAGATATACTTTTTTACCCTTGGTCTAAACTTCTAAACATGTTGAGAAACAAAGCATACAGCAGCGAAGCTGCTTTTACTTCTTCGTCTTGATGTATTAAATCGGACAGTAAGGAAAAGAAATAGGTAGGAAGAGTCTGGTGACTAAGAAAGGAGGGGGAGAGGGTTCGTCCGAAAGGCGAACGCTCAATGGATGGTGGCTACAAGCCGTCATGAGAAAAGAGATTTTTTTTTTTTGAACAAGAAATTCTGGTTAATATATGTAGGATAAGTAACAAAATATTTACAATTTGGAATGGAAATGGATGGACAGAACCGCGTCACTGAGGTAATGTGCGGCCAGCGGTCTGATTTTAACATCCTCTGCTAAGTTAGTGCAGTGGAAAATTTCATTGAATTTTGCCTCTTTGCAGTTCTCAGCTTCGTTGAAGAATTTAATGTTAAGCTTGGCAATATGTTGTGAGAGGTAATCAATCTTCAGGTCTCTGTGAATAGAATTATTCGTTAGGTAATAAGGTGCTCCGAGAAAGCTGCGCAGCATTTTATTTTGGAAAATATTGAGGGATTTGATTGTGGTTTTGTCTGCAGTACACCAAGCTGGGGATGCATAAGTTATTATTGGTCGGATCATGGAGGTGTAGATAAGTTTTTTCAGTTTGATGTTAGCGTTACTTTTATAGCCAATGAATGGTCGTAGATGTTGAAATGCAGTATAAGCTTTTGTGATTTTCTTTTTTACGTGGGGTTTCCATGATAAATTTTGGTTGATGGTGAGGCCTAGGTATTCGGCGTTTACAACAAATGGAATTTCTTCTCCGTACATTGAGAGGACCTCGGTTCGGGTGGTTCTGCTGCCTGGTTTCTTTATAATAATAGCATTTGACTTGCTGGTGTTAATCTCTATCTTCCATTTATTGCACCATTCCTCGATGCTGTATAATATATCATTTGAATATTCATCCATCATTTCTATGCTGTTGTCTTGCATTAATTCCGCAGTTTTTTCGTGGTATTTTCCCTTTGCATCCTGTCCAAGTTGTTTGGAAAATTTTATCAATTTGCCACGTACGGCGGCTTTATCTTCATTTGTAAATTCATTGGAGTTAATAATGTCCTGAATCATAGTGCTGATTTCATCCAAGCGATCGAAAAGCCTGTCCAGCATCATCTTTTGTGTGGCGCAGGATGCGTCCTGTCCTGCCATATTCCCGTCTCCCAGGGGAGAGGGAAAAAGTTTCTCCATTCAAAGCTGTTGAGATGGTCAGGAAAAAATCGCGAAGACGTCTTTCCCCAGAGAATACTCCAACGGCTTATTGTTTCCTAGTATCCACGTATATAGATCAATAACACTAAATAAAAAAAAAATTATTCACAAAGTACCCTTGGTCTATACAGCGCAGAAAAATTTATACTCATTTGTCATTCAAATTGCTTTTTCTCTTCATTTCAGTATGCAATTGATTCATGCAATTCATCAAGATTTGCTGTTTGCATTTCCCAAGATGATGTTTATTATCTATTTCCCTCTAGAAAGTAAGTAGACTATTTCGTCTGCGGATGAGAAACGTCATAACGTCACATAAGTATCTAATCCTTTGGCTTAAAAAATGTATGACATCAAGACATATTTTTCTATTCATGATGATGATTAGATACATTTTTTAATATCATCATATTTTAAAAAATAAATTTTTTTTTATTCTACTGATAAGTAATTATTTATTCAGGATGCATAAGTTTTTTTATTTGCGAAATTCTCTGCTGAATTCTTCGGTTTTTCTATTTTAATTTCTTACTATAGGGGTTGAGTTGAAAATTTGGAGATTTGAAGTGAAATGATATTTGCGTTACTTGGAAAACAAAAATGGCTGTCTATGAGAAGAAATATCAAATTCAGATACATTTATTTTGTTAAAGAAAGTTTTTATTCTCTTCCAATGAAGTGATAAGTTTTATTATTATTAATAGGTATAGTTGTTAAGTATGACGGCGAACATGTACAGAGTTGGTGGTAAGATTTATTTTTATTTACTATCGGCACTTTCCTTACGTTCAATTGTAATGTTTAAATGAAACATTTAATTATGATTAAATGTTAAAAGACTGATCATTATTAAACGTTACATTTTTAACTAAAATCTAATATTTTCTTATTAGTCTGCTTATGTCAGCATAATTTAATGACAAAAGTATGCTTAATGAATAAAATCATGAAAGATCAGTCGTTTGGAATGTAACATATTATTTAATATTCAGGAGTTTTTAATATTTTCACTTAAAAACATTATTATTTTGTAGTTTTAATAAGTTTTCGATGACTTTATGAAACATTATAGTAATTCGCTGTTGGTATCATAGTACTCATGTTATCATCGATGTACCTAATAATATAATACTGAATTAAAATAAAGCAAATCGCCCAGATATTATTAAAGAGAATTGAAGTTTGATTATAGTTTATTAACTTAAAATTCCTGTTAAAATAACATCATAAAAATGAAATTAAGTAAATATTGAGATACCTAATCCAAGTAGTTGGTCAGCGATGTTTCTTTACTCAGCTGTGTGTTTTTATTAGCATTGGCTTTGTTCTATTTATAATTTTTCTCTAGCTTCCAAAATTTAACGATAAATATTGCAACTCATGAAGTTTCCATTAATTGTTTTACAAAGGAACTTCAAGAGAATATTAAATAATGTGTGATTTCTTACAATCTGTTAAAATATGAATTATAATATAGTCCCACTCATTAGCATCATATCAGTGATGAGTTAATGTGCTTTTGAATAATTTGTTACAATTTAATACTAAGCAGTTAATAAGTTTTATATTGGGAGGTAAAAAACATTCTATATCGTATCTTAATGCTTTATAATTTATACAATACAGTAAACATTTTTTCAAGTTATTACCATTGCTTGTAAATAATTTTAGAGGTGAAAATGTGCTTTAGGTCCCCTACTTGGAGCGTTTTCAAAATCGCTGATGCCATGGGGAAAATTTTACCGCTATTACAAAGTGAAACTTAATTAGCAACCAATGAAAAGGCTATTACGAAAGAGAAATTAATGAGCATGTGCAGTAAAGCGCTTCAAATTCGCGAGTTGGCGAAGTAGGGGACCTAAAGCGCAGTTTTAACCATTTTCAATTTACCAACAAGTTTCATTTTGTTAGTAAAATTTATCTTGCATGTAAAACTATCTATAATACTTTCTAATTTTCATGGCAATGTGGATAAATCACTAAATTCTATTTAAAAAAAAAAAAAAAAACTGCCAAGACTATTTATTAAAGGAAAGTATGTAGAGATGCAATGCAAATAGCTGTCAAAAAAAAAAATAAATAAATAAATAAATAAAACCTTTAATCAGACATTTGGATTAGTGGTTCCAGAATACCATCTTTAACAGCACTGCATTTCATGTACTGCTGGGCAGAAGAATCAAGTGATACAATAAACTGTAAACATTTGTCAAAATACTATGATTGACTGGGACAATTATAAGGTTGAGGTTTGTTATCTAGATTTACTTGGAAAACCCAAAGGATGAATTGATGGTCCTGGAAAAATAGTTGAAATTGATAAGAGCTTATTTGTGCACTGAAAAAATAACTGGCAGAGTACTTTCACAACAATGGATATTTTGCGGGTTATGCCATAGAAGCGGTGAATATTTTTTTGTTCAGGATCCGAATTGAGAAGCAAGTACACTAATATCAACGATTGTAGACCATGGAGTAGAAGGATTGACAATTTATTCAGGTTGTTGGCGAGCTTAAAAAGGCTGATCGCAGCCATTTAATTGAGTCACATTTTTAATTTTGTTGATCTAAGATTGGATGTTCACACTCAAAATGTGGAAAGTTTGTGGGGCTCAATTAAGTGGCGAAACAAAAGGCAAAGAGGTACAGCTCGTTGTCATCTAGAATCTTATCTTGTAGTATTCAGTTGACGAAAATTGTATGGAAAAGGTGAGCAATTTGATTTGATAATGAAAGCAATGGCTGAGATATGAAAACTGCATATTATATGTGAGTGATTGTAGCTTAGTGATAAACTTGTATTCATATTCTCCTGGAAATTGTTATTTACAAAAAAAATATTTTTAAATTATAAGTTTGAGTGCTTAAAATATTTGAAAATTGTAAAAAATTTAGCATGACTTTATCTTAAATGTTTTTTTAATTTTTAACTCTTAGAATATATGGTGCAAAAAGTTTTATTTATTAAAGTTTTGTGGTTATTTTACCTTATTCTTTAAAAAAAAAAAAGTCTTTTGCTAACTGCAAGCCATCACTGCATGGAAGAAACAACTGTTAAAATGGTATGAACAAAAACTGGAAACAATTCTGGAATACTATTTTTCTATCTTCGACTGAAGTTTTTTTTTTGTGTTATTTTTTTGACATTGCTGGGAAACATACAAAACATAAATAATCTGATAACACAGTTCCAGTAATTGTTGTCATATTAAGCACTGCTAAACTTACACTGAATAATATTTACATGTTAAAAAAAATATAAATTTGATGATAAAATTTCATTTTATTATTTTATTTTTATAACTGACAATACATGGAAAATCTTTCTGTGTCATTTACTATAAAATTTCTTGTGAATCTAAGGTAATTCTATCATTTTATAACTACAAGTATTTAAATGCAGAAAAAGACCAGCCCATAAAATGGGGAAGTGCCCAGCTCTATTTAATAAAATTGATGAACTTAAAATATACAAATGGCAAATTAACATTAAATATATTATCTATCATGAACCATTTTATATCCTTAGAGAAGCTAATGTAATATTGTATCATATTAATAATAAAAGCGTTATGGACTTAAGTGCAATTTTAATATATGTGTATATTTAAGTAAGTGAGAGGAAAATAAAACATATTGAAATGTAATTTTCTATTGAATAATAAATAAACAGGTAAATCTGGAATATAGATGTGTAATGGTTGAGCTGTTTAAGAAAGTTAGCAAATCAACAGAAGAAAAATCTATATTATCATTACAGTGTTTATTAAACTTAAGTTAATAGGTACGGCATACATCTCCAAACATTTTGTTGTAGCATGTTAGTTATCTGTCCCACTAAAGATTTAAGTTTTCAAATGAAATATATAAGTAAATCCTATAAAATAAAATAATCTGGAATGATTGATAAATGGGAAATATAATTGGTATTTTTTATACCTGCATTTTTTTTTTTTTTTTTTTTTTAACTAAGATAAATTTATTATGTTGAGAAAATTTCACAGATGAGGAAAAGAGTAAGAAATTTGATCTGGAAGTTTTGTTTTTATTTTAAATTTGTGAGTTTGCATTTGATTGTTAAAGATATTGAGGCTTAAATAATATAGTTCGTTTTCATTGAAATTAGATATTTACATCATTATACCTCAAATGTGTAATGCAAATTGAAACAAAATTATCATTTCTGAGTGTTTGATTTTTTACTTTGTGTTTCATTTGCATTACAGTTTCAATTAACAACATATAAAATTTAGTGATAACTATTTTTCAGACTATGTCTACTTTGAGACATCATCTACTGCACCTTATCAGATCAGAAGAATTGAAGAGCTTATAAAAGTAAATATATATAAATATATTTGAATTTAATTTATTTACACCTTATTGTACATGATATACTGGCTTTATTTTTGACTGTTAATAAGTGTAATGTTTCGTTTCAGCAGTATTGTCAAACAATTACTTCATTTTTTTATAATTGTATTTGTAAATTTTAATAATTCTGGTTTACATTTTTCATGTTTCTATCATTTTCTTTAAAATTAAAATGTAAACTAATTTTTTTATTGAAGATAATACAAATTAATACTTTTTTGGGTGCAAGTTGATTTTTTTCCCCCTTATTACTAAAAGTTTTCACCTATCTGATTTATTGGTACTTATATATTATGAAGACTACCTTGGTAATATTTGGTGAGGAAAAATTTTCATTAGCAAGACTAACACCATTTAAATAATGTAATTCTCTTATTTTTAGGCTCTCTATAACCTGTGGTTAGAGCCTAGATTTTTTTAGGTAGACGTCATATTATTTTTTCTGGTCACTTGTTTTGACGATATATCTAGGTGTTGTAGTATGTAAATACTGATTTATTTTTACTCTGTGTAGTCAGCTAGATTTTCAGCAAAATCTCTAACTTTTTAGGTATAGAATATTTTTGAAGCTTTAAAAAGTGTTAACTATTTCTGTCTTAGTAAGAAATTATTTTTATGTAAAATTTGTAGTAGTATCTTTTGCAATTATTGCATTTTTTAGGTGTATTGGATGTTTATATATATATATATATATATAAATCTTGTATTCAAAAATTTAAAAGAAATTCATAGGTAAAAATTGAAGGATTTTAAAAATTTAGTTGCTGATAAATTTATATAGTAGTTAATCGGTCAACAGTATCCTTCTAAGATTACAAATTTCATTCTTGAACATAATTGGACTAAATTGATTATAGCTGAAATATGTTAAGGTGGGAAATTTTTCAGCACTATCTGTTATTTCTTTTAAAAAGAAAAAAAGACATTTTTTTTCAAAACTTTATGGTAAACTTTTTTTATGGAGATTATTTTTTATCAGATGGTGTTCAATAAGCACAACAAAATTCAAAATATTACACATGACCTGCAAATTATACAGGAAAATTTGATTTGCAGATATGTAAAATTGTAAGGAAACTCCTTTAACTGTCTCAGAGATTTGAAATTATTTAGACATAATCTTCAAGTTGTTGAGATAGGTTTTTCAATTCAAAGATTTTCATACTGCCTATTTTTCATAGTCATGGTCTTCAAAATTCAGACAAATTTTTTACTCCTTTGAAGAAAACATTAGTTCCAAGTTCAAATAGCTAAGAAATTTTTATGTCAATTATAATCTTTTATCACTATAATAACTTTTCCAGCATTTTGTTCAGCTGGCAAATAACAAAAATGCCTTTTCTATTTTGTTTAATGCTTTCTTAAATATTCCGTTTCTATTTTATAACATTTGTGTCATTTTTGAAAAATAATTTTGTGCTACAATCATTTTTATCATTTGACCACTGGACTATTTTGTATATAATTTCTTATTAACAAATACTAATAGGTTATACTTCATTGTATTACCTAAACAAATTCTGTGTATAAATATATATCATAAGTTAAGCATTTTTGGAAAACCTTTTGTGTTAGCTTTTGTCTACGTATTTATTACTGTTTAAAATTATCTTTTTATACTTAATATACAGTAGTATATCATAAATATTACAAGTATTAAAGTATAAAATCAAATTAGAAATTGAATATTTTTATATTAATCTTATGCATTCATCTTAACACAGGTGATACAAACTTAAATATTTTGAATTTGTAATACCTATTGAATTTTTATTTTTTTATTTTGCTCAAAAGTTAGTTCCATCCACTTAATTTGTAAGTTTGAATTTTTATTTGTTTTAAAAACGAAAGTTAATATTTTTTCATTTTTATTGATAATTTAGACACCAAACGGTAATGTGGAAGCCAAAGTTATGTGCTTCTTTAGACGAAGAGATATTGCTACTTCATTAGTAATGATGGCTGATAAACAGCGTAAGTAATAATTACCTTTAAAGTATTTCTTAATTTTTCTGTTATAAATATTAAAAAAAAAATTTAATAAAACACTAAAAAATGTGAATGGAATTTCCATGAAATTTCAAAAAGTATCTCAATTGATATCAATGGAGAAGAAAGAAAAACTTGCAATATTAAATTCAATATTAGTAATTATATTTATTTTCTCTCTTTTTACCAATGCTATTCATTTTTATGGATAAATTCAAACAAAATAAGTATTATTTATAATGTTTTAGCAAAGTTAAGTATCAAGTTTAATTGGGCACATATTTATTATTGATACTCCAGAAATAACTTTTTATGATACAAAATTAAAAAATGTAACAGCTGTGGCAATGGAGAAGTGTAGCAAAATTTCCTGTTCTAAGAAAAGTCCCCCGTGTGGTTTGAAATATAATTTTTGGTTCATAGGTAGCAGTATTATCTAGTTCTTCCAATTTAGAGATAGAATGCCAGAGAAGACCCAAAGCCTGACATTTACACCACCAGAGGTATTGATTTGGAATGGAAACATGGAGGAAATTGCATCCATGACATATTTTACATGTCCCAGTTGCCATTAGTGAACACAACAATCTTTAGTCAGCTGGGAATGGAACCCACAACCTGGTGATTGTAAGGCTGGAGCCCTAACCAACTAGGCTACTAGTTGGTTACTGTGGCCCTAGTTGTTGTTGTTTTTAGGATTAAAATCCATTTCATCCACTTTTAATTTGATTCTAGCTATGATGATTATTGAATAATCAATTTAGTTTACTAAAAATTGTTAATTTTTTTAAATATGCTAGATCCCTATATAAATAATGACAATGTAATCAATCAACATTTGTTACATTTAAATTCTTAAAGATTCATTTTGATGAAAATATATTTTTATATAAATTTTTTAAATTAAACATGGCTTTTTTAATATTTAATATGTATTTATTAATTTTGAAATGTAACCAATGTTTATTTTTGTTTAATTGTTGAGGAAATATAAGAAGTGTTATGTGTATTGATTAATATTGAAATGTAACATATTGTTTAATTTGTAAGCAAAAATTAAATTTTAGTTGATGCGTGTCTTGTGCACATAGGTGTGAGGGATAAAAAATATTGTACTGTTTTGTTTTGTATTTTTTAATTTAAAATACATTTCTAATGAATCATACAATTTATCTTAATTTTTAAATGTTATTTTATACACAGATTTTTAAGTTTAAATGAAATTATTAATTTAAAATTGTATTATTATGGGCTTGATAATGCTATTGTATTTTAGGTCATGAAAATATGGATGCTACTCTGATAAGTAAGTTAATATTTTTCTTTTTATATTTAAAAGTTAATTAAGATATTCATTTTAATTATTTAAAAATTGTTTGTTGGGAAATTTGTTAATTTCTAGAAATTACATTTCTGCTCATTTACAATTACATCACCACATTGGTGAACTCTGATGTAATGACATTTTTCACACAGATGCCATCAAATTATCTGTAATTTTACTTAATAACAGAAATATTAATAAGTATTTTAAGAGTTAAATTAGGTAGATAAATAGAAGCCCTTGTGCACACAAGTTTTATAAAGATTTTTATGGTCCACCATTACAGTCACAAAAATTTACCATGTACATTTGTGTCATTCAACTTATTATTCTTGGAGCCACAGATGTGAATTAACACTATAAATAAATTGCATGCAACTATTACTGTTTTTTTAACTTATTTATTGATTTTATTGTATTGTTTCTAAGATTGTCAAGTTAATTTTTGAATGCAATCATTTAAAAATGGTGCATCCTTCCAGTAGCCTCCATTTTTCACAGTCTACCCCTTGTACTCAAAACAATTGGAGTTCCTGGATTAATCCATTTTGTACAAATAATATACAATTTTCTTTTACAGATCTCATACCAATCACTTTTGTAAAATGAGTGGTAAATTTCTGCCTTTTGCATACTCAGTTGTCATCAGGTGTTAAAAGTTTTCCGGGTTGCATTTCTTGTTTTTTAAATACAGTCCATTATTTTTGAAAAATTCTCCTTAAAGTACATTTTAAAAAAGTCTTTTGAAATAAATCAAAGTTTAAATGCTATTGTTATTGCTAAATCAGTGTATTATTTATACTATTTTCTCACTAGAGTATAAGCTAATCTTTTAAAAATATTATTGAAATTTTTAAGCTAATTTAGACAGTTTAGTTTAAGTTGAATAAATTATCTATATTTTAATTAAAAAAAATTTAGTTTTAGACAAAATTATAAATTTCTGCATTTATTTTCCAGAAAAATCTGGAGTTCCATCCAAGTGATGTAAAAGAAAAGTTTTCAGTTAATTATGATATAGTTAAGTTATGTGTTGCTTTGCTTGCATAACTATATTTGTTGTTACTGATGACACTTGGCAATGCCAAGTCCGCCCGTCAGAGACTAGACGAATGAAGTCAGAGAGCATCTTCCGTTTTTTTAATAGAGCTCCCTCATACGAAGGTGGAAGTATAACATTTGGCTCGTAGATGGCAGCACCATCTGAATCTTCCAATTTAGAGATTGAAACCAGTGAAGACTCATAGCCTGGCTCCAACCACCCCCATAGGTATTAATTTGGAATGGGAACATGGAGGACATTGCAACCCAACATATTTTACGTGCCCCAGTCGCCATTAGTGAATGTTTGACAGATTTTCGGCTAAGCAGGGCTTTGAACTCACCACCTTTTAGTAATGAGAACCATGCCCTAACCAACCAGGCCACCGCTGCCCACATAACTATATTTATTATGGTTTAACAGTTTCATCTCAGATATTTTTTTGATAGCATAGCTAGTTATTTTTTTTATTATATTGCTTACTGTAACTCTTGTGTACTTCCAGTTATTTCTAATTTAATATTAAAAATATCCATAAACTTCTATGTTAATAATATTTATAATTTGAATGAAATTTAAGAATTTTATATCATTGTTTGCTAATTTAGATTTAAAAATAAATTTCCTCATTTTTGTAATTTGGTATTTACGGGATGCTTTAATTCAGTTTTAATACAGCAGCAGAAAATCTAACATTTTCATTTATAACATTACTAAGAAAATGTTATTTTTAATAACATGTTTTAGAGTGTCATAAACATTTAATTTATATCAATAATTTTATTAACTTTTAGGTGCCTTAGAAGAAGAACAAGAAAGAGAGGCAGAACAATTAGCAGAAAAAGAGCGACATCAGTTGAAACATCGTGAACTTTTCTTATCTCGGCAAGTGGAGACACTTCCAGCCACTCATATTCGAGGGAAGTGTTCTGTTACATTGCTGAATGAAACTGAATCTCTTCTGTATTATCTAAATAAAGAGGTACTAATGAGTTAGCTATTGTTTTTAACATTTTGAACAAATACCAAAAACTAAGATTCTTTATATACTTTTTTATTTATAGTAGGCATATCTTTTTTATCTAAAGCAATATAGAGCAAATAAATTGAGAATTAGTCAGTCAACTTTAATCATAATTTTTGCTATTTGACTATACATATTTGTAATATTTCTAAAAATAAATTTACCTTCAAGCAAAAATTATTTCTTGCACTTGTAGTTTTGAACTGCTGTATTTTTATTTTATCAACCAATGTTTGAGAATTGATTTCTCGGTCATTTAGTAACCTATTTAACAATTTTAGTTAGAATTAGGAAACTTAAGTAAATCCATGTCAAAACAATTTCCATACCAGATTTTCAAAATTTATTAAAGATAATGATTTTGAGTGTCTTTTTACTTTTTAGAAATATTGATCAAAACAACTGGAAATTGCTATTCAAGATGTCTTAAATATTTCGCTCCAATTTGATAAATATTCTAACTCCTTCAGAATATGTAAAATAATGTATATTATGTGCTCTCCTTATATATATATTTTCCAAAATGTTATGTATGGTCATATGTTATTGAATATATTTTGCTTATTACCAAAGCCAATCTTGTCAAAAAAATTTCTGTATTGTCAGTAAATTCTGAGATATTCATTGATTTGAAGGATACAACTGAAGAAAAAAAAATGAGGAATAGACTTTAAAACTTCGTCTCTTGATTAGATTTCTTGAGAATCTCTGATTATTTTCAAAACAAAAGTAGATTTTTTTAAAATTACAAATATTAATTTCCTATTTTGATATTGGAATTTTCATTTTTAAAACAGGTTTTTTTTCTTCTTTTTTTAAATTGGCAAACAAAGTCAATAAAGAATTAAAAGCTCATACTATTTAAGGAATTAAATACAAATATTTTAAAGGCACATACCAGTGAATTGAAATTTCAAGGTTTTTTGGTTTCTCAGGTTGATTACATTGGATATTTGTATATTGCCTTGAAAATTATTCATAGTTTTTTATTTGATAACAATTTATTGAGCTTCAATGGAATGCTTACATTTTTATAATAAAAATGATAAAAAACAATGTAGTAATAATGGTTTACATTATGCTTCACATTTCATTAATTTGAAATTTACAATCTATTCAAAATTGCACCAGAAACTTAAGCTAATTTAATTATAATCATTTTTATTTTTCTTAAAATCCATTTTATTTGAAATCATTTTTTTGGGGTGGGGGATGGAATGGTTATTTTTTTAGGAAATTTAATGATTGATGATTTCTTTAATAGTTGTTTATAATTCTAATTTGATAGCTGAAATTTTTCTTCAGCAATTGGAAATATTTGCTTAGTAAAAATAAAGTTCTAAACTAATTTAATAAGACTTATCAAATAACATTATTAATTCCATTACAATTTTATATATAATGCAATTACATTATGGCATAAAATTTTCTTAACTTGTGACTTAGATATAAAAGTATATTGTTTTTTTATAATTCATTTTTGCGAAATAATTCATCAAAATTATTATATAACTGGATAGTAAATTTCACAAAAAAAAACTGAACAAATTATTAAATATCAATGTTTATTAAAGGTTTAATTTGATAATATGAGATCTGGCATTACATTTCTAATTTTTCTTGAATATGATACTTTGCTTATATGATTATTGGAAATATTTCTAGGACTGTTTCTTCTATTCATTGGTATTTGATCCACAACAAAAAACATTATTGGCTGATAAAGGCGAAATTAGAGTTGGTCCTAGGTATCAAGCTGAAATACCACCATTATTACCTGAAGGTAAAAATAAATTTTTATTCATTACCACAATCTGAAAAGGAAAAAAAAAATCCTCAGCTTAGGTTAATTATTTTTTTTTATTAAATAGGTGCTGAGGACCCACGAAACTCTGAAACTCTTGAAGAATTGGTCTATACTCCTCATCACAATTTATCAGATCGGCAAATTGATCAGTTTCTCATTATTTGCAGGTAAATATAATTAGCATTATTCATTCTATTTTCCAATTGTTATAATTTGTCTAGTTTATATTAGAAGAATTATCTTTAAAATCAAATTGTTCGATATGTTTTTATTCTTTTTTTATGTTATATTTTTTATTAATATTATTTATATGTGTGTAAGGTAATATTTACAATCCACACACAGAATCAAAATAAAAACTTGCGTTATTTTTAACAGAATTTAGATTTTTGTTTTGTTAACTTGCATTATGTCAGCTTGCTGCTCTCATAACTTTTAAAGAAAGAAGATTAATCCTTGTAGTCACTTGCTCAGTTTGGTGTTTCTCATTGAGTTAAGCTGATTAGGAAGGTCTTTTTTTAAATTTTTAGCTCATTTATGTGAGGATAAATATAAAAATTTTATTTCAATTTAAAATTCATTACTTGCAATATTCAATGTAATCTTTTAATATTCAAACTGGAATTATTTTTTAATTTCTTTTTGTTAATTTTTATTCATCATTTTATTTGTATTGTAGCATTTTATATTAAAATAGATTAAACTAAACTTAATATGAAGAAAGTATTTAATGGTAGAAATATGAAAAATTCAGACAAAAAAAAGTATAATTTTTTATTTGTATGCTGTTTTAATATATTTCTCTTTTTATTAACAGGAATGTATTTTTATATAGATATATTATTTTGTTAAGAAGTAATATATATAATTATATGTATATTTTTTATTTAATTTTGTCCAAGTACAGAATAATTTAAAATAATCCAAATCATATTTTTTTAGAACATTTAAATTAAATGTCTAATAAAAAAATTAGTTTTAATACACAATTATAATTATTAATAAATCTAAAAAAAAAAAATTGTTTCTATTCTCATCATAGGAAATGACATTTCGTACTTCAACATGTAACTTGTAGAGTACTTATTTGTCTCCTTTTATAATATGAAATTCCTCTGAATTATTTCAATAAATTGATTTCTCTAATGATTGTAGTTAAATATATCAAACTTTCTAAAAGTTTTGCTTGATTTTAAAAATACATTAAATAGGAAAATTTATGTCCAGAAGTGTACTTTATGATTATGGATTGATCTTAGTAAAATGATTGAGAATATCTTTTACTGATTAACTAAAATGTAATGCTTGTTAAGCTTGAGTTTAATAAAACTTGCTTTTAAAAATTTATAATTATTTTTAAGGTCTGTTGGTACATTTGCAAGAGCCCTTGACTGCTCAAGTTCAGTAAAACAACCAAGCCTTCATATGAGTGCTGCTGCTGCTTCACGAGATATTACTTTAGTTAGTTTTTCTTTCTTATACTTTAGTGAATTTAAGAGATTCATTTATATGTATCCATGTTATGTGTTTGTATACATAGATGCTTTATTTTAATTTTCTGTATAAAATCATTAGAAATTCTTTTTAAGTAATTAATTTTTAAAAATGTACTTCAATAATTAGAATTATTACCTTTAAAAAAAAAACTTTAAAATTTTCTACCTATTACAAATAAAATGGTGCAACTTTTTCTTAAAAGTTAGATTTATCATTTTTAAAAGACATCTATTTATATTAGTTAACTAATCTGAAAAGATAGTTTATTTTCTGTTTTTACTGTTAAGACAGGGGTAAAACATTCTTTCATTATAAATAAATACTAATTTATAATGAAAGAATGCTTTAAAATAGTTGTATGTAATGAAATGCTGTTAATTTTTATTTATTTATTTATTTTTTTTTTTTAATTTTATTTCATTTTTAAATTAAATTTTTGTGTTATTGTATATTTAAAATTATTGACTAAAGATTATGAGTAATCTTTGTTTTATTTTAATCTTTTTGGAAACAATCCCCTAAATGCCAATAATTTCTTAAATTTCACTTTTTAGATTCTCTTTTTGAAAAATATAGCTTTATTTCCTAAACCAATTGTTATACTTTAACAGTAATACATTTTTATATCTATTTTAAATATTATATTCCAAATATTCCCTTTTTGAAGTAATTAATTTACAAATCTGTAAATAAATCATATTTATCATTTATATTTATTTGTGAGGTGCCCATACCTCTATTTCCAAGTTAACACAATAATTTATAAAAAATAAATGTGCAAATTAAAATATTTTAGTATTATGGCTGATTTATATTGCTACAAATGCAGGAATTCTCAGAAAAAATTGCATACATTTTTTTCTTTTTTAATTTGGGGTTTTTTTTTTATTTATTTTTTTTTTATTCTTTTTACATTGTTACCCTTATTTAATATGTTTCCAAATACTTTTATGCTGTTTATTTAACTTTAAATATAATTTTGTGTTTATTTTTTTAACATGCAATTTTCATATAATTTTATACACATTTTATTTTTTCTATATTGGCCAATTTAGAAGGATTAATATTTAAAAATTATTTTTTTTTTTTTAGTTTCATGCAATGGACATTTTGCACAAACATAATTATGACATTACCACAGCTTTGGCCTCATTGGTTCCAACTGGTGGACCTGTTTTATGTAGAGATGAAATGGAAGAATGGTCTGCCTCTGAGGCAAACCTGTTTGAAGAAGCCTTAGAGAAATATGGCAAAGATTTTATTGATGTTAGACAAGACTTTGTAAGTTGTAAAAAATTGTATTAAAATACATTTAATGAAATATTTTAAATTATCATGTTTCTTTTAAGTAATATTTATAAGATACATAGGAAAGAAGGTTTTTCGGTTATTAGACAACAGTTTTCAAGTAAAACAGTTTTTAATAAGGGTATGAAATATGACTTGTGCATAATTATAATTTAAAAAAGTATTTATGTATTAAATAAATAAATGGGCGTTATCATACTTTAAAGTTCTTTCAAGGTCTTAAAATATAATGTCCATTTATTATTTTAATATTATTAAATATTAATGGATTACGTATAGTGTGTTCCCTATTTTTATGTATTGTAATCAAATCTACATAGGACTTATTTTCTTTCAGTTATATCAGTGTTGCAGGGCTCGGAGTTGTCCTGATATTCCTGAAATTCCTGATTTTTTAAAAAACGTCCTGAAATGTCCTTATTTTTCAAAATAAATCCTGGAATTCCTTAATTTTTTATTACATTCTTTTGAAAATTTAATTTCAATTAATAATTTTATATTTTTCAGTTGTAAATTTTTCTTTCAGTGGAATATATTTTTTCTTTCAACTGCTTTCTATGCAAAAAGAAAGAGAAAAATTTCCCCCCTTTTTGTTCTCTTTCAAACCAGAAATAGGGTTGCCATACATTCGTCTCCGCCTCCTTTTCAACCATTGCTCACGCATGTCTGAAGTAAAAAAAAATGATGTTTGGGTTTACCGTTAAATTCTATTTTGTGCCTCTACAGATAAAGATTCTGGTTTTAGTAGTGCACAACTATTTACAATGATATCGAAATTGTGAGAATTATTGGCCTACGTTTATGCGCATGCGTGAAATGCTTATCGCGCCATTTTGAAAGATTTTGATAAGTGTTTTGAAGAATGTTTATTAGAAACCTCAGAATTTTATTTTTTGAAAACAATTAATTTTCTTTTAAAAATCCGACAAATGGTTGGAACTGCAAGATGGAAGTAAATGCCTAATCAAGACATGGTGCCGAAGTGTTGACGATGTTCATTCTGCGGAGTGCTTCGTATGCAAAAGCAAATTTAGTGTTACAAATATGGGTTTTAGACAAGTACTTGAGCATGCAGATGGATTAAAACACAAAAAAGCTGTGTACTGTTACAAGAATCAAACACTATTTATTATCAAGCCATCAACTTCATCTGAATCCTCGACATCGACTGTAGTAGTGAATGACAAATCATGGCTTCCCAAAACGACATCAGAGAAAACCATTAAAGCTGAAACCATTTTAGTTTTGGTGGCAATAAAAAATAATTATTCTTTTTCATCTTTGAATGATTTAGCTAACATTTACGGAGAAATTTTTGATGATTCCTCCCTAGCAAAAAATCTCAAATTATCTGACAAAAAAGTCAGGTATATGATTAATTTTGGATCAGGTCCGTATTTCAAAACTCTTTTGTTTCGGGATATCGGCACTTCATATTTTGTTTTACTTTTCGATGAAACTACTACAAAACAAATAAAGAAACAGTTGGATATTTACATCTCATATTGGTCTGATAAACAAGGTAAAAATGTCATTTGTTACCTCGAATCACATTTTTTAGGGCATGCTGAAGCCAATAAAATTGTAAAAATTTTATTAAGTTTTATTCAAAATAATGGTTTGAATTTAGAAAAATTAATGCAGTTGTTAATGGGTGGACCAAGAGTTAATTTAGCTGTTTTAAAGAAAATAAATAGTGAACTTAGTAAGCAAAGTTTACCAGTACTAATTGATTTGAGTACATGTTGCTTACACATAATCCATGGAGCACTGCGTAAGGGTATTGATAAAATTGATTGTAATATTGATGGATTTGCTATAGATATTCATCAATTCTTCAAGCTACCTCCTGCAAGAAGGGGAGATTATCATTCCTTAAAGTTAGGAATACTGGAAGAAACTTTAGCTAGGCATAGTTTCTTTCGTCATGTTGAGAGCCGTTGGTTAACTTTGGGGTCAGTTTGTGAGAGAATTGTTGAGCAATATGATGTTCTAAAGGAATATTTCATTGTTAAAGTACCTAAAGAGTCGAAATCTCCTCTTTCTGATAGACATCTTCGGATTTTAAAACATTTGAAAGACCCTAAGATTCTGGCATATTGGCATTTTGTTTAATTTTTTGTAAAACTTTTGAGCCATATTTACTTCTAATGCAAAAAGTCTAACCTTTAGTACATGTGATGTACAGTAAGTTAAATGAACTTATTCGCAGTATTATGTTTAAATTTTTAAACCCAGAAGAAATCTGTGAAAAAAATGGAGTAAAGTTGCTACAAATTAATGTTGATTCAGGAAAAAATTGGTTAAATTTATACAAGATTGAGGTAGGTCATGGTGCAAAAGCAATGCTGGAAGAACTTACTGATAAAACAACATTTCTACAAAGTATTAGAAGCTGCTACATAGCAACTTCAAAGCATTTGCTTCAAAAACTTCCTATAACAAATCCTTTACTCAAAGATCTCCAGTGTTTGTCTCCTCATAATAGAAAAAAGGAAGAGTCTAGGAGTTCATGTAGCAGATTAATTCAACATATTCCTCATGTGAGTAAAACTTCTTCAGATTTTGATAAGATGAATGAAGAGTGGATTCTTTACATGTGTGAAGATGTGACTTTGATTGTGAATGACTATGATAATGATCAAAATATCTGTAAATATTGGAATGCGGTTTTCAATATAAAAGATGCTGGTGGTTATATAAAATATCCTACTCTTTCTAGAGTTGTTAAAGCATGTCTGTCGTTATTGAATGTAAATTCCCAACCAGAAAGAGGGTTTTCAACTAACAATTCTGTTGGGACAAAGGAGAGAGCTTCTTTATCGGAATTAACCATTCAAAGTTTACGGATTTGTCATGATGTTATTCGAATGCATGGCAATTCTGTTTCCTCCATTCCATATATCAAAGAAATGATGCATTATATTCAGAAATCTCATGCAGAATATGCATCATACATGGAAAAATCAAAAGATGTAACAGAATTAAAGAAAAGAAAGGACGAGAAAGATGTAGAAGCTACTAGTGAAAAAAAGTTTAAACAATCGCACCTATTAGAAAAAATTAATGAACTTGAGGAAGAAAAGAAAAATTTGCTTGATAATCAGTGTGTAGCTCAAAAACTTTTGGATGATGCAACTAAAAAAATAGCATGTGCTATCAGTGATGATAATATAAGTGATGTGAAAGTTGGACAAATGATGCTATCTGCTGCTAATGCTGAGATTGTGTCTGTGAATGATAAATTAAAAAAGTGCAGTATTAAATTATTGGAATTAAATGCTAATGCATCCTGTTCAAAATGAACATTATTCAATTATACATAAACTAACTGTTAATTTAAAGCATTTATCATTTAACTTATTAATTTTCAGAAAATGTTCAGTATAAAAAGTTTAAATTTCTGTATTATTTTTTATATTGTTGTATTAAAAATTAAAAAACTCAGAATATATTAAATAGTTTATTCCTTTCTAAAATGTGTTTTATGCATAAAACAGAAATTAATATGAAAAAGTAACATTGGTTTTCTTTAATTATTGAAATATGTCCTGAAAAATGTCCTGATATTTCTTGAAAATAGTGTCCTGAAAAAAAAATTCTGTACTCCGACCCCTGGTGTTGTGTTTGTTAACTTTTCTGATTTTACTAAAAATATTTTAAATTTTAGATTTCTTTTTTTTACAAAGTAATACTAATTCTATCACCTTATAAAACCATGTAGACTTGGTAAAAATTGTAGTCGTCATTTACCATAATTTAAATGCAACAACTAGAAATTTAGAAAGGAGTAATTCAACTTCTGGTTAAATAAAGCAATTAATATAACTCAAGCATTTTATAGTTATGATTTTAGCATTTGATAAATCTTTTATTAAATATATATTAACAGCATGGTATTGCTTAGCTGTCTTCTGTGAATTGTGAATGCTTTAGTCTATAGATTAATTGTGTATATGCTTGATTCCCATCTTTGTAAAAAAATTTAACAATGATATGGAATTTAAATTGTAAGTTGTAAAATTTTTCATTCATGTGCAAAAATGTATTCTAAAGTACCAAGTAAATAAACTAAAATGTGATAAACCATCAATCTTGAATAAGCAGTTGTGCTTTGTAACCACAAGTTATCATAATTTCCAAATAAATTGGGATTAAAAACATTTGTTTTGTTATTTCATCTCCAATTTTTGAACCAGTATAAAAAAACAATTTTAGCTTTGCAAAGTAATTTTTTTTCCTCATCATGGAAAATAATTGATATTGTTAATAATTAAAAGAAAAAGATCCATATAGTTGGATTTTAAAGTCTATATATTTGTACTCAGTAAAATCATGTATGACAGCAATGTTAGAAAATTTTCATTGAACCCTTATTATGTTCTTTAAGAAAGTTTTTACATTCAAATGAACAAGTAATTTGCCTTAAATGTCAATGTGGCTAGAATTTTTTACAACAAGAAAATTGTGAGAATTAATTATGGCTTACATGAAAATTTGTTCCAATTTACAAAACTTGGAGTAATGTATAAATTACTTTTCACAAATTATTTTTCTAAATTTTTCTTTCTACTAAATATTGTGAATGAAAGATCATATATAATTTGTTAACTGTTTAATCATTTTTTTATACAAAAGCAGAATTTTTTAAATATTATTTTTTGATATATTCTTAACTTATATATATATATATTCTCAGAATTGAAAAATTTTAATTTTACATATAAATTTTATTTCATCTTATTTTTCAAAAAGTAATTTATAGTGTTATTAATAAAAAAATAGTTTTGTTTATGAAATAGATTTTATTGTAAATCTTTTATAAATCAAATTTAATTTTTCCTACATACAGTAGTAGTTTCATTATTTTTTAAATTTTAATTTGCATTTAATGTAAAATATAGCTTATCATTATTTATAAAATTTCTTCATTTTTTATTGTTAAGCTTGTACAAACTGTAATTTCTTTGTCTTGATTCTGAATTGATTCTTCCATTTTAATTTCCATCATATTTAAAAAAAATTTTAAAATATTGCCTGTACTAAAAATATATTATCTGATGTACATAATACTTTCTGTATGTTATTACTTAAAAATAATTTTTCAATTAAATTTCTTATTTTGTTCAATAACTTTCTTTTATGAAGCTTCCATGGAAAAGTTTGAAGAATGTAATTGAATATTACTATATGTGGAAAACAACTGATAGATATGTTCAGCAGAAACGAGTGAAGGCTGTTGAAGCGGAAAGCAAGCTTAAACAAGTTTACATTCCAAACTAGTAAGTTAATCTGTTTGTTAAGAAAAATTTAAATGATACCTTAGTTTTCTTTAACATATATACATTTTCCTTATATGAAATATATATTTCATATTTATTGTAAAATTGTATCAAGATAATCTAAATTTGGATTGCTTAATATTTTTGATTTCATGTTTTATGGTGTTATCTCTATTAAGATATTTTATTTTTTATTATTATATTAAATATAATGTAATAACTATTTTGTTGCTCTGCTTCCCTGAAACTTTTTATTCAAGTAAAATGAATTCATTTCCCCCCCCCCTGGCATTCCATTTTTTAAGAGTGTCATTTTATATCAGAAATGCTGACCAATAAAATTTACTACTATATATACCAATTAAAATTTTTTATCTTAGAATTAACTTCTCTTATTCTATTTGTCCTGCCTTCATTAACTAATATTTCACAGAATGCCATATTAAATAGTCTAGAAAATGAATTGCGTTTTATAAAGATTTAAAACTTTCTGCTATAATCTATCATAATATTCATATAACAGTTTTTTAAGTGTATAGAGAAATTTAGTATTCACTGTGGTCTATGGAAGAAACAGTAAAATGTCCCGTGTTAGTTCCCAGCCATTGTTGTTTCACTTTTTTGTGCTTGCAAAATGTGTTCAGATTTTGTAATTTTGATTTAATTCTTCCCTAAACTATAGTGAATAACTTCTGATAATTTTTCATTTTTTTAGATGTTTATTATTTTGTTAAGAAGAATGTGAAATTTTTCATTTCAATTTTTTTAAAAGTGTAAAATTGACTCAAAAAAGATTAAATCTTGGTGTCTAATGTCCTCTATAAATATAAACATGACTATCGTGATAAAGACCTGGAGGAAAGTAAATAAGATAGAATTTTTTCAACTCTAAAATAATACAAAATTATGTAAAGTCATTGATAAAAAAAATTAATAGATATAAAAAAATATCCATTGCAATATTCTGTTTCGCAAATCATTTCACATAAACTGGGATAAGTAATGAATAAAAAAATTTTAATAAATAACAGTGCTTCATTTCTCATTGTTTCAGGAAATTTTAAATTAACATTGTAATGTGATTCTGTATTAAAAAAGTTCAGTTGTTTTATGTAATAGTTTTAATTAATGTAACCTGTATGGTTTTCTGTGAACAACATTATAGAAAATTTTAAAAATCAATTGTAGCTATGTGTATTATTTATATCATATGTGAAATATAGGAATGACAGAGCATTATTTTAATTAGCAAAGATGTAATTATGTTCTTATGCCAGATGCAGATGTCACATATATTAAAGTGAACAAAAATCAGGGAAAATGAAACTGCATATAATAGTGGAAAGACACAAAGCTCTGAGTAATGAAATCAATGAACTTGAAATTGAAAAGTTCAATTGAAATGTTGGGAAGATGATATTAATAAACTTAGTGTATGCTGAAAAAACTAAAAGAATTAGCAAATGATCATTAGTTTTCAAATCAAGCTTAGATCACATGGCTTAAGAAAAATCAGTATTAATGTATTTAAACAAAAATTAGTGCTTCAATAAGTATAATATTGAGTAATTAAATAAAAATTGTTGGTCTGAGATGTAAATCTGTAGAAAGTTCAATTTTTTTTAAAGTATTATAAAATTTTATTTTAAATGTTAAAATACATGTTAATAATGATGAAAAAAAATTTGAGAATTTGTAAACTAATGACTTAAGCACTTAATGTTTGTTATTTGAAAAATAAATACAATTAGGTAAAAGAGACAATAACTTGAAGTGAAGCTTTATGTAAGAGTAATATGCATGTTTGCATTAATTTTTCTCCTGATTTATGTATTAATTTAATATAAGTAGTGTGTGTGTGAAAAAAACTATAAATTTCTCAAATAACCACTTGGGAATAGAAGTATAAAAGTTATTCCTATAAATAATTGATTGAATTACAAAGAATCAGATAATATCTGGATTTGATTGGCATATTTCAGTGACTCTAACAACATGCTATTGTTCTGAATATCTCTTCTAAAAGCAATGAAATTTACTTGTCATGGAAATATTCATATTCTAGCTTTAAACATGTTTTATGTACACCTACATACAATTATAACTATTAATTTCTGATGATTGTCTTCTCTCTCACCTTGGACATGGATTTTTGTTGTCGTTCAGAATCTACTTTAAGCGGTATTTCCCAGTTTAATTACCCTTGTGTGCAGAAAATGACTGTGGAGTAGCAAATTGACAACCCTGTTGTCATATTTCTCAACACAAAACTGTGACTAGCTGTTATGTGGTGTATTTGTTTCTGATAATCTTTTTTTATCGTAGCCAAGCTAGCAACTAAATGGTTAATGCTTTGGTTTTTAATTTAATACTTACATTTGATTCAAGCCTTGGGCATATGTATTTGTATTGTTAGGTAAAAGTTAGATCACTTCTAACTGATCTAACTAGTCTTTGTGTTTAAAAAGTTATCATATAGTGCTAATCAAACAAAATTACCTTTTCAGGGAGTTACAACTTCTCCATTTTAGATTGTCCTCAAATTTAACACTTTTTTATTTTTGTGCTTGATTTTAAGAAATGAATTTAAAATTTATTCTTTTAACTCCTTACCTGTTGAGAAATACAAGGTTTGCTCCCCAGTGCCACCGATTTTCACTCAGGTGTGCACAGTTGTGCTGTGTAGGAAAAGAAGAGGCATGTTTTCCATTCTAATTGTTTACTTTTACAAAAGTAAAAAAAAAAAAAATACAAAATTTAAAGGATAAAGTGAGAGTATGATGGAAAAAATGTTACAAATTATCTGTATTGTGATATGTTTTGAAACATGATTGGACACAAACGAAAATCACATTTAGTGCATTGATATCAGGATTCACATTGAATTTTTTTCTTAGAACAAACAATATATATATATATATATATATATATATATATATAATATAGATGTTGCTGGTATGTCTTGAAAGTGTCTAGCAGTAAGTCATAAAGTGCAGTCACTTCGCAACTTATGTCGTTTAGTGGGTTGCTGTGCAGCAACATGGTATTTCTAAATTATACATTCCACCAAATTCATGCCAAAGTTGTGATTACCAGTGTTAAAAAGTTATTTTTTTGTAAGGTGAAGGCATTCCAAATAGCCATATCTGGAATGCCTTCGCAACAGATAGCGAAATATTTCCTCAGGCTATCTCTTCTGTCTCTTTTCAAGTTGTTGAATAACAAACTAGTACCTGATCCGCTTTATATCTCCCACTCATCTTTAATTTATAATTTATGAAAACAACTAGTTTTGTAACTTGTTTTTAATCAGTTTCGGAGTAGTTTGTTGTACGGATATATCAAAGAAACAATATATTTCTCTTGTCACTCCATTACAATACAATAATTTTGTCTCTTTTGAAAGCAGCAATGACAAATAATTTCAATTATATCAAAAAGTTCTATATACATCAGTGATATTTTTCATAAAAAGGTCATCTAATTCTAATGAGAGACAGAAATTGTCTGCAATTTCCCAATAGCTTTCTCCCAGAAAAGGTTCAACAAGCATCACAGATTTTGTAGCGGCTTCGTAATGCTCATACTTTTTAACAAAAGTTGTACTCCTCCCTGTGTATTGTGAATATATCCTGGCTCTGATTTATCAAGTACAAACAGTCTTACTTTTCAGTGGTTTGTATTATATTCATAACAGCCTGCTTTTGAGGAGTATCAAATTTTCCTCAATGCTTAACTCTCTTTATGATATATAGGAAGTTGAAAATGACAAAAATTCACACTACTATGTGAATTTTCAGCAAAATTATCATAATCAGAAAAGGGCAGAAATTTCATCATAAGCTTGAAATGATTTCTTTCATGAATTTCCCAAATACTGCAGTTTCAGTCAGTTTATTTTTAGACCAGTAAATTTCAATCTCGGTTTTTACTGTTATTCCTTGAAAATCATTATACCTAAAGGAATTTATATATTTACCTTGAATTATATGGATGCAACACTTTTGCTCTGGATTTCTTTTAAATATGATGTTTCTTGGGTATATTTGTCTGCAAAAGGTTTAGTTTCAGCTACAACATAGAGCACCAGCTCCTTGTCCCCCCCCCCCAAAAAAAGTAGATTTGAAACATCAATTATAGTTTTCTGCATTCCTGGCTGTCCTGAAAGTCTGGAGGTGGCACGGGTAAAGTTTTTATGTTCAATGTTGGTTGTCTTGTGCAAATAGTTGTAATCAGGATTATTTTCATCAGATGTGATGTCATATTCAGACTTCATCTAGCTTACTGTTTTCGCTATCAGGCCCAGTCAACAAAATATTGAAAGCTTTTATAACAAATTCTAATGAAAATTAAAATAAAAGAAGGAAAAGTTACACACTACTCTAAAAGAAACACAAATAATAACTGCATCATCTGAAATGAGCAGCAGCTTCTGTTCCAAGAAATATTCCCCTCTCTAAATTGTCCTTCCTTTGAAATAGGTAAGTCCATCGTAAACAATGTCAAGGACATTCTGCTGCACTCCAAAGCCATGTATCAAGCTTTACTTAAAGCAACATATTGCAGTACTTTGGAAAAGCATATTTATATGCCTGTGGCAGGCAAGGGATTAATAAATAATGCTACGATTATACTTAATATACTAAAGTATATTAAGTAGGATTTTACTATATGTAAAATAAAATTCTTTTTTTCTTTTTGAAAAGTCTAACTATAATAACTTAAACTAAATCATATTTTTAATATTCTTGTGTTATAAAATAAGTCATGATAATAATTAGGTAAATTTTTATTATAATTTTGATATGTATTGCAAATAAAGATTTTTTTGAAGTTTAATTCTTTTCTTTTAGCAATAATAAACCAGGTGTATTAAATGGAGCCAATGCTGGTGAAAGCCCATCTGCGAGTGGACGACCTTGTGAAAGTTGTTACAGTAAGTTTTGACTTTGTCAATAAATTTAACATTCATATTCCAGTTCATTTTGATCATACAACTTAATATTTGTTCCAGCAATTTAATATTAAACAAAATGTACATTTTAGCTCCCACATCTAGTCAGTGGTATGCATTTGGACCAGCTCATTTACAATGTAGATTGTGCCAATCATGTTGGAATTATTTTAAACGTTTTGGAGGCTTGAAATATCCAACACGTTTAGGTATATATCACTTTGCTATTTTTGTATAGGCATTTTTTGCCATAATTTGAAATTATTAATCAATATAATAGTCAATTTTTAAAAGAATTGTCAATAGTGCAATGTATGTATTTTTTAAAAAATAGCTATAATAAGCATTTGAGGATGTTTATTATTGATTACATACCAATTTTGTATTGTAAGCCTTTAATAATGTTGCTTATTTTTAGAATCCATTATTTTTCGTGCATTTATATTAAACATATGTTGAAAATGTTGCTTTTTATACTCTACAAATTGAGTACATTTGAAATTTTTTTATTTATTTTTATTTTATTATTTATTTAGCATTTATAGATAAATTGTAAATGCATTTCAATATGGTATGAAATTTAATGAATAAAAAATAATACAAGCACCTGGATTTAATGCAATTTAAAGACCAATTTGGACTTAAGCATTTTGTCTATAGAGTTTGCATTCAATTTCTGATTTGATGTATTTAAAAGATATTTTTAATATAAAATTTTAATTATACAAGATTATTTTCATAATGGTTAACTCAAAATGATTCATTTTAAAGAGCTTCAACATAGTGATGATTTATGAAAAGAAAAAATTATTTATATACCAAAATAATTGTATTATGGCCTTGTTGTGACATAAATATTCCTGTTTCTTGGAAACAATTCACATTGTGTGTGTAAAAATCCAATTATAAAAAGTGTTTAACATAGTAATTGTTAGATAAGAGCTTGTTGATAGCATTAAATTGTATAATTAAATGAATTGCTATTTAATTATTTATTTTTTTTATATTTTTTAATATTAAATATACCCATCACTAAACAAATTTCAATGTTCAATTTATGAATATTACTTTTTTGTAAGTAGTATATGTATTTAACTTTCTGATTTGATAGGAAAATTACAGGATTTTAAAAATAGTATTGTTATTATTCACGACACCAGGAATTTTTAACTTGAAACATAATTCATTTTGAACATTTTAAAATATAGTTGAAAACTATGAAAGGAATATTATCATGTCAATCTTTAGATAAAATTTTTGAGTTGAAATCAAATTATTTTTTAGTATTTTTATCAATTTTAAACTGGAGTCTTAAATGACATTTTTTACTTATTTAGAATCTGTTGATTTGATATCTGGATCAAATTCAGACAAACTTCAATCTCACATTGCATCTCATCGACCTCATCGTTGTACAATATCAGGCTGTGGAAAAGTAAGTATTTTTATAAAAAAAATATTAATTTTGCAATTAAAAAATAAACATAAATTGTTTTTGAAATTATTCTACTTTAGCATCACAGTTATATATTACTTAGAAATTTTCCTACTGAAGACATGTTCTTAAATATCTTATTCAACAAAAATTAAACATTAGCTGAATTCTTTCAAAAATAGTATCATTAAAGAAAAATAATTATGTAGATTTGAAATTTGTAAAAAAAAATGTTTTTTTTTTTTAAATTCTTAAATGACTGACATTTGCAATAGTTAATTTTACTAACATAAAAAATAAGTTTAAATGGTAAAGTAATGTTTGATATTATATCTGGAGAATTTTCTTAATATTGCTTGAAACAAAAGTATACCATATTTTTAAAAATGTATGAAAAGCTTATAGATTTGATACATGAATAATTGACTTAAGTGATAGAGAAAGCATTGGATTTGGGGGGGAGGGGAGATTGGTTAATCTCTTGAATTACCAGTTTAGTTATTTTGTATTTTTACTAGTTATATTTTTGCTCTGTGAAGGAGAACTACATTCTTTTCTTTCTTCTTTTTTGTTAAAAACTAATTTAATTAAATTACTAATTTTATGGGGTAAAAGAAAATCATCTTTGAATATATAAGAAGTAGCGCGATATAAAGGATTGATACAAGTTAAAGGAATTTGGTTTGAATGCTATAATTCCATTAAAAAGCCATTGTTTTCTTTCAATAAATTTATAGAATGAATTTCTTTTTAAAATATATTGTGCAGATACATTCTGTTAATATTGAAATTGTAAAAATTTATGTATTAGATTTTTTTAAGGTATGCAATTTTTTTTATTGAAAATATTCATTTATAAATTCTTACAGGAAAAGAATGTGCAAAACTGTTCTTTCTGTTTCAAATTTAAATCAAAGGTTTTATTATAAATGTCACTGTATTTAGTGCTGCCATATCATAAGTATTTGAAGCAAAGTAACTTAACATTTTTTTATTCCAGGAATTCAAATTGAAAGCTCATCTTGCTCGCCATTGTGCTACAGCTCATGGACTGGTCATAAGAGCTGGAAGTCCTAGACCAATAATGAAGACTCGAGCAGCTTTTTATCTTCACACTACTCCATTGACTCGAAAGGCCAGGCGTTATGCCAGCCATTTAGTGAAACCTCGTCATGCAGCACGAAATCCATTTCAACCCATCAATATACTAGCAATCAAGCAAGAATGTATGTCTCTTTTTGGCAATATATGGGCCCCAATTGATCTTATTATTTGAAATATTTATGTTTATTTCTGTAAATATATTTTTTATACAATAAATGAGGCATTGAAAAAGTAATTGAAACCTCTGATTTCTATTATAATCTGTTTTTTTATGATAAATAAAGAAATTCAATAATTTTGTGCTATATTTGTGAGAAAAGGGACATGCTTTTATAAATATTATAATAATTGATGTTGTTGGAAATATGTATATTATATAAATGAATACTCATACAAAATATTCTAGTTTAATTAGTGATTAAAAAGTTATATTTAATTTGTAAGAATGAAAACTAATTTTCCTATTATGTGACTTTATAAAATTAAATGCAGTGATTAGTTTAATTTTACTTTATGGTTTGGGGTAAAATTAATTTTTTAGAAAATAATTAGCAAGCATAGTGTGATAAATACCAAATTAAATATTTGCTTTGTAAATTTAACTGATAGAAGTTAATGAGAGAGAAAAAATATAAATTTGTTTTAACCACAAAATGTTTTAGTTGTATTCACATTATTAAATTCTAATTTCAATTCTTGTAGTTGTCTTATACTTTTTGAAAATTTTTTACTGAATCATTTTACTTAATCATTTAAAAAATAGAAATGAATGTGTGTGCAGTTTTTCCTGCTATTTGTTTATTAGACACTCGTAGATAGAAATAAAACATACTAAGTTGGTGTTCCCATAATATGCTGCAAAGGGCGTTTTTATGCAAGAATTATTTATAATCTTATTTTAATTTCAGTATTCTATAAATTTCTTGTTGATTATTTTTTAATTAAAACATGTGGGAATTCAATTCTCAAAATCAAAATTTATGCAACAAAAAACTTTTTTTAATTGATGTATTAAGTTTCATTGTTCCTTGAATTTCAAAATATTAAATATAAATTTTTGTATTTCTTTCAAATTTACTTTTATTTTTCAAGGAAATAATCCATTGTTACATGTACAAGAAATATTTACATTTGTAATGATATATAGTGCTTTTCCCCCCTCTTTCTCTCTCTTACTTATTTGTCCAAAAATATTGCATGACATTGAAAGCAACAAAAATCACATTAGTTTTGGATAACTTTTCTTAATATCCATTAATAGTTGTATTTACTCTGGTATATTCATATTCAGATATTTTCCAAATGATTTAGTTTTATAATTCAAATTTTAATATTAAGGGGAATTTCTTAAAAAAATAGTAATATTTGAAGTCAATTGAGAATTTTTTCTAAAGAAGTAACTTTTATAATATATAAACAATTACAATAGGAATGTAATTGTTTATATATTATAAAAGCTGTTTCTTTAACATGGAAATTCTCAAAAAATTGGGACTTTCTTTAAATTAATCAAGTAAATCACATATATGTGTAAAATGTGTATTTACAAATTTTCTTAAATTTTAAATAGCTTTAATTCTTACAAAAAATTTGTTTTTTAGTGTCATTTTAAAAAATAAGTTTAATAAACAAAGATTTTGCAAATGTAGGTGTTAAGAATAGAATTACTACTAAAGTGCTGTAAGCCATAATGTTCTATGCTAATTACATGGGAAAACAACTACAATTTCTGAAAAGGAATATTTAAAGCAGTCTACAAATTATTAAAGTTATAAAAAAAAAATTTGCAAAGTAATCACTAAGTTTAGCAAAAGATAACTCCCTCAATTGCTTCTTAAAGATATACATGATATGATAACATTAGAATTCTGAATTTTGTTTTAAACAATAGGGTGTGCATTTTTCATTACATTTTTCAAAGCAATTAAAATAAATTTGAAATATATTTAAGATTTCTTTGTGCATTCTTTCAATATTCCCTGAACAGAAATCAACAAACTCGTTGCAATGGAGTTCAATGCTGCAAATAGAATTCTTTTATGTTTGTTGTCTTCTCCCTTTGTTTTTGTTTTACGAACAAAGTATTCACTGTAGTTTTCAAGTCATTTGACAACATGCTGTAGTACCAGTCTTTAAATCCTACCAAGCTGGCAGCTGAGTAGTTATCATTCTGGTTCATATCAACATTTTTTGGACATATTTGTTCCTCAGCCATAATTGTTTCTTGTAATTTGGAATTCTTTTAAAATTTTAGCTAGTTATTTCAACATAGGTGATTAAAAACTTCACCAGTACATTTTGTTTCCCAATATATGGTTGCAATTTATAAATTTGAGATAACTTGCAGATATCTTGAGTCAAATATTGTTACTGTTATTTACATATTTTATCAGATTATATAATATGTATTTAAAGTAGAAAGCTTTTAGTCTACATTTCGAAAGCTGAGAAAAACCAAAAAATAAGATTGTTCCTAAAATGAATTTGAATGTTTATTATATGTCATGTTTAAAAAGATATCCTGTTAATTTTTATTTCTTATGGTATTTCTCATTTTTTACAATTAAGTTTTTGTCATAATACATAATATTTATTTATAATGTCTAATTTGAATTATTAGATGAGTTATAAGATTACTACATAATCCAATTTTGAAAGTCTTATGAGAAATGCCAAAATAAAGATGCTACTTATAGTTTACTTTAATTACTTTTCATCCTTTCTTTGATATGTGTTGGATAATTATAGCTTTTTCACAGTTATGAAATATTCTAAAGGAAAAGCTCAAATGTTTCTTTTTTAATGAAGTCACTCTTGGCCAATTATTGCATTAACATGTGTGTGTTATAATTTTTTTCAAAACACTGCAATGATATTCCTATTGTGTCATGTTATAATGCAATGAAATCTTCTGTATGAAGTGTTTTCATTTGTGTGAATCATTTCTGTTTTACCAGTTGAATATATTGGATCTATTTAATAATTTCTTTTGTAGAAGAAAAAAATTGTAGAAAACTTAAGTTGCAAATCAGATTTTCTTTTTAGTCTCCATTTTATCCAATTACATCTTTTTCCACTTGATTTATTTTGATGAAGATTATTGAAAAATGTATTGTGGTTAACATTAACGAATGTATACTGTTTAATCATTTAAAGTGCCTCATAAATGACTAATAAGTACAACAACAAAAAAAATACCTTTTTATAACACCTTTTTGTTTACATTATGTAATTTACATATCCCAAGATATAAATTTAATTTTTAGGGTTAAGATATTGTTAAAGCATTACATTATTTTTAGTATAAAAATTAATTTTGTTTTAGTACTTAGAACTACTTATTAATAATTTCATGTATTTAATTTTTAAAAAATGAATTATTTTTTATGACTTAAAGTCTTGATTTCTATATATCTTTTTACCTACTTTAATTTTATCTATTCTTAAAAGTTCTAAATTGAGCACTTACTCAATAGGGTGTAGAATTGTCTGTAGTATAATTTATATGATCCAGATTTTTAACCACTTAATTGGAACTGTTTAACAAATAGAAAATTAACTGATGATGCATTTGATTCTGCAGATGTCTCCCATGTTATATAAAATAATATATATTTATATTACTAATGCATATATGATCATATTGCATTGTATTAGAGATTTAAATTTTAATACTATATACAAAAAAAAAAAATTCATTCAATGCTTATAAAATAAAAAAATTGTTTATTGCATTATTCTGTGTACAGATTATTTAATGTTAATTATTATTAAAGCAGGAAATAAAACTATTCAAACCCCTAAGTTTTATATCATTTTTTCTTGTAACAATTTTGATACATTTTACTTAGTTATTCAGAATGTATTTAGATTTACTACAAACAAAAACTAGTGAAGCAATCTGTAATTTTTTAAACTGAATTCATAATTTGAAAGCATATTCATAACAATACATCATTAAAATTTCTTTAACATTAATTTCATTTATCTTGTATTGAAAAATATGATATAAAAGAATGTCCATTTCTAATTCCATTATTGTGATTTCATATTTATGCTATCTCTATCCATAATTGTTTAAATATTTGAATTTTTTAATTCCTTTTTAACTTAAATTACTGAATAAAATTAGAGGTTCTTTTAAACTTTCAATGCCTCATATTTGTTTGAAACATTTCTTTTATCTTTATCTGTTTTGCTTAGTGTCTTTAATCACTTTATATCTACTTAATTTCTTAATGTTATATTGCTGTCAAAGTAAATAGTAACTTACATTATTGCTAAACATTGTATATATGTGCTTATTCTGGAATAAGTAAGATCATTTCTTAGTTGCTTGATCTTTTAAACTATTTATAGGTCTTTTATTTATTATTTTCCAAAAAAAATTTTATATATTCTAAGAATCTCATTTTTACTTACAAATTTGTTTTTTCTTATAATTTTTCAAAAGAAATGAAATTTGACTTCATAAAAAAACCATGCTTTTATTTCTTCTAGAAAAGTGCATGGAAGTTAAAACTTAAACAAAAACATCATTTGTATCAAGAATACTTTACAGACTTTCATGATGCAGACATAACAAATTAGTGTTTCATAATAAATAACTTAGAAAAAAATTTTCATTGAAACTTCGTAAGATAAAATGTTTTGATATCTATATGCATGTAAGATATATTTCAAGTGCAGGAATTTTTGGTAATCAAAATTGGAAATCGTCTGTAATTGATATGAAAGTATAAAAAAAAATTTCAACATAGTATTTTTACATCACAAATAAAGCCTTTTTATCATAAATTAATCATTATATACAAAAATGTTATCCATTACTCTTGCTTTGTTTCTATCATACAACTTTCCCAGTACATTTATTATAGAATAATTCATAACCACCGAAATAAAATTGTATTCAGATGGTGTGCCAATAATTCAAATTGTCGTAAATGTAGAAACAAATAGCCCATAATTCTATTTGCATTAGAAATTAATAAAATAGTTTTGTTAAAAATAAAATTTAAAAGGAATATGTAAAGATTACTATATAAAAAGATATGCATCATGTTTACAAAACCTCATATGTACATCACTATTCAGTTATGATATGAATTATAGAGACTATTTTTTTCCGTTGGTAGCAGGGAGATTTTGATTTATACTCGTTACCTGATAAATGATTAATACCAAAGCTATATAACATTTTAACATAACATTAAGAATATAAAAATTTATGTATGGGGGATTGAGTTATAAGTAAGTATGAGAGCTCTTAGTTAGAGTGGTAATTCTTAGATTTTGTTTTCCTATTTTAAATAAAATAATATATAAATATTCCAACAATTAAACAGCTTGTTATATTCTATAGATTGCTGAACAGAATATTAGATTTTATGAAATAAGTAATGTACGATAACATTTGTGTGCGTGGAATTTCAATTATATTTCTGGGATCAATTACTATTCTTATAATTTTAGTTTTTTTGATTTTGAATATAAAGGTTACATGTTTGAAATGATACAAAAAAATTTTTTTACAATTAGTCTGATGACGCAAACCTTTTAAAAATGTTTTTACAAAACTTGTTGATGGTTTCAAATAATGTTAATTTATTCACAATTATTTTGTGTTTGATTATGTTCACGTTAGTTATAAGCTAGTCAAATAATTCTTATTAAAAAAAATATCAATTTAATTTATATCTCTTAATTATGTATGTACAATGTGCGCTGTCATGAAATCTCTTCTATTTAAAAAAAAAAAAAAAACATTGCTTTGGGATTCATAATTAAAAAAATACATGTTTACGTTTCAAAAAATACATGGTGTAATATTAAAATATAATTATTTGGGATTAAAATAGTTTTGCAAAATAACGTATTGTGTGTAAAGGAAATCTCACATTTTTTTATTTAAAATTAATACAATTAAATGTTTTGCATTTTAAATACAATCAATCAAATTTGAAACTTTACAAGAACCACAATTTTTTTATAGTTAGCATATTGGTATTAGATTCTTTAAGTGGCTTACATAAAAAATAATTAAACAGTTATTTGAATATGTATATGTACATATATATAATGAAATAATAATTTTTTCTTGCTTTTATTTTTTATTAAATGTTAAAAACTGCCGCCCACCCTGTCTAGTACTCAACATGCCTGACTGCAAATTGGGAGGTCTTGGGTTCAAAACCTGGTTATGGCACAGGTGTACTTTCTCTTTCTCTCTCTCCTGTCTTTGTCCTTTCCTTGTATGAATGATTGCCTACCCTATAAATGGGTATCTATAGCATGTGTGTACTAAAGAAGTCAGGCTCTGCACCAAATTGTGGTTTAGCTGAAAAAGTGGATCAGTGCACCGCATATTGCCAAACCTGTCTGGCACTCAACAAAAAGAAAAAAAGCTGAAAACTTATAATTAATTTACAAGTCAAAACTTTAACAAATTTTTTGTTTAAAAAAAAAAGTAAAGTAATTTCTTATTTGTTTAGAAGTTAATTATTTTTTGCAATGTTGTAACTTGTTAATATTTTAAAATGCCAAGTAGAAATGCCTGTAACATAATGCCCAAAATAAATTAAAATAAAATTTCATAACTAAAATAGTGATCTTAAACAATTATTATCCTATTTGTTATGTCGTCTTAACATACAAATTTATTTTTTGATTTCTTCCCCATAAATTGATTAATTATATTTAGAATATTATAGCCTGAAATATTCAAATAATTATACTGGTGGCAAGTTTCCCAAATTCTATTATTTATCTATAATGTCTTATTAAATATTGAATTAACTATTTAAAAATTTTTGAAGCATTATAGTTAATTCTTAAATTCTTTTTGAATGTTAAGTGTAGCTGAATTATTGAAGATAACTACCGACAAATAATTAAGTTTTGTTTAGTATTAACTTGAATGCTATTCTTTCAAATTTCAAGAAATGGAATATTCTAATTCAAAAGTTAAAATAGTTAAACAAAAATGTTTATTGCTAAATATTTCAAATTTTTAACGTAAGAAAATTTTGATTCATGTCAATCATAAATTGTTAAGCTGCAAGCTGAGTGATTTGAAGCCTGATCTTCTGTTTTATAATTTGTGGGTTCAAATAAGTATTTATTAAAGTTCTTTAAATTAAAAATTTATCAAATTTTAAATTGAGAAAATGCTTATATTTAATAGAAAAGACTGACATTTTGAATCAATGACTCTGACAGAAAAATGTGATTTTGTGAAAGAAAATGGTAATAAAAGCCTTATTTGTGTATCGCGTGGTTGTTATACCAAATTGAAATCACTAAGCTGCAAGCTGAATGATTTGAAGTCTGATCTTCTGTTTTATAATTTGTGGGTTCAAATCCCACTTGAAGTATGGATGTTTGGACTGGTTCAGTATCCTCTTTTAAACTGTAGGTCTAATTAGACCTCATATTCAAAAATTATCATTGAACGACAAACCTCCAAGCTCAAATCAGTGCTTACTAGATTCTATTTGAATTGAACATCAGAAAAATAACCACCAATAATCTAGTGATAAAAATTGAATCAACCAATGGAAACAATGCTCCTATGTTTCTCAAGGAGAAATTTTACCCCTTCATTCTTCTGTCTTTATGGTTAGATTAAAGTGACATTAATGTATAAAATATCATTTTACAAAATAGTATTATTCAATAATAGATAAATTTAAATCAGTAAATGGAAGAATATTTAAAAAGGGAAATTGTGTTGAATTTATCTTGTTTGAAAAACTATTATTATATTTATGCGTGAACTTGTACAAAAAATTATGGTGGTTTTATTTGCATCATGTTTGTGTCTTAAAAAATATGGTTCCAAAGACATTTTCGCCGAGTAATGTCAATTTTAACTGAAAACACCAATATACATGACTTAAATGCGTGAATATTTGAAATTTTAATAAACAGTGTATCTCTGAATATCTTCAGATTTTGATATTTTATTTGATGTTAAAAATATAATGTTATCAGAAATAGTTTTTTATGTGTCCAAGTTTAACTCACTAATGTTGCATTACTTGTCAAATAAATTATTTGTTAAAAGATATTTCTTAAATTCAATAATCTAAAATAATGAAAATGGATCTTATGTAATATGTAAAGTTTAAAAAAACAAATTAATGAAACTTTAATTATACATTGTCGGTACTACACACTATTTATAAAATACTTATGTTGATTGTGCATTTATCGATATCTATTTTAGGGAATTTAACCTTTCAAATACTTTTTTCCATTGAAGTAAACATTATGTAAGTTAAGAACACATTTTAGTTAGTTGAAAAGAAATAATTCAGACCTTGACAATCCAAGAGTATGTATTTCCCATTTTGCTAATAAAAATAATTATACTGAAAAGTTCATCAGTTAAAGTCATTAAGCTTTTATGATACTCTTCCCCTTTTTTTAAATACCATTTTAAAAAGTGGTTAGATACTGTGTAAGACATTGAATTTTTTTTTTCTTTTTAAATTAAATCAAACTTTCATTTTTTCTTTAAAATATCTGTAAACTTAGAAAATGATATGTGTATATAAAATATTTCTTACTTGTGTTAAAATCAAACATGTTATAATTTATTAAAATAAATTGGTACTATGAATTTTATTGAAGTAATCAAATGGAATTTTAATGTGATAATTATAATAGAATTATCAAAGCATTCTTACAATAAAATAGAAAACATTATAATTTTTCTTTGATTGCATTTTTCAAAAACGAAGATAATCATAGTGTCTTGTGATTATCTTCGTATTGTCAT
>JAPDSC010046719.1:138222-155563 GCA_026290005.1 Latrodectus geometricus
GAAAATTTGTGAAATTCTGGTATGTTATATTAATAAAAAACAATATTTTACTAGTAGCTATATTATATGTTTTCAATAAGTGTTTTTTTTTTTTTTCCTTCTGTTATTGTGAAAAAATAACATCTGCTGATAGTGAAATAATTTTTTTATATTTTTAATTTATCATATGTGTGACTCAAAATATAAATAAAGTTTCTTTATATTTTTATAGATAATTTTTATTAATAATAAAGTATATTTAATCAAATTAAAAATTGTTAATGTAACTTAAATTTTTATAAATTTATAAGGTCTTTTTTCCTATAATTGTCCTCATTTTTAGAAGATACTGATTTAATTATTCTGAATATTATAGTTTACAGATTAAAATATTAGTTCTTATTAATATATTGAGTAAAATCTGCTAAAAACAAATTTTATTTTATAAATTTAATAACAAAATCATTAGTACTTGTTTAAAAAAATATTAACTTTTTGTCTTGTAACTACTAATAAAATTTTCAATTTTTCCAAATAACTTTTAATTTATGAAAATCATATGCATTCTAAATGTCTGCTTATGGTATCATTTATTTGATTTTTGAGCCATTTTGATGATAACACTTAAATAATATTACAAATTATACCCTAAAGCAATAGAAAGTTTTAAATTTATCAAGCAACAAATTTTAATGATATTTCATCTGTCATAATTTTTAACAGTCAAAATTTAACTTTATTACAATGAACATGATGTATAGATATTTTATATTTATACAAAATTTCAATTTTAAACAAATTATTATTTAATAAAATTTGTAACTTCATTCATTGTCTAATCAAAATTTAACTGATGTGTTTGGGAACAGTTGAATTTCAGAGATTAAAAAAATGGAGAAAAACAGGTTTCATTTTGTGTGAAAGAAGTAATGAAATTTCTTGAGCATCCTTTATCCATTTGTGGAAAAAATTAATGAACAAATAATATAGCCTAAGAAATCATAGGTAGCTGTATTAAAAATTTGTTATGTGGACTGGGGATTACAAGTTGTGTGTATTTAAAATGACATATCTTCAATTATCATGAGTTAATATATAATTATAATGCATTTATTTATATATTTGATTGATTTTGTATTTCAAAGATTGTTTTATCCTGTCATTATTTTAATTTATCGATAATTTAATCAATATTATTTATTTTTAATTCCCAAATTGAAATTATTTTAATAATTTTCAGAAAACATGATAGATTAATTTTTGGTTATATTAAGATCATGGATTGTTCATACAATACGCTTAATAAAGAACTGAATAAACTAACAAAATTAAGCAATGCTTTGCATCCTATCTGTTAAAATCTTTGTGTAATCCCAACTTCAGTTTGAGTACTCTGTAGAAATCATCTTACATAGATGGACATTTTTTTATTTATATTGATCTTAATTTAATCATTTGGTTTAAAAACTGATAAATTATTTTTGCATTTGCTAAATTAATCAGACCATTAGTTAAAACACTGGTAGTTATAAGAAGTGAACCGTGGTTGATCGTGTAATTTTTAAAAATATTAAGACTAGCATTCTTTAAAAATAAAGAAAAAAGATGTGACATATTATGAAGTAAATTAAAAAATATATTTAAAGATTTTAATTTAAAATAACTGTTATGTGCAAATTTAATCTAATTATTTTAATTTGTTTAGGTGCAATTTAGATTTTTAACTTATTCAAATTCAGTAGAGTTTAATTATTCACCATAAACAGGCTGACAGATAAGCTTAAGTGGCAGGTAATATTAATAAAGAAATTAATTGTTAAAATAAACTTCAGTCAATATAATACCATTGGTTTACAATTTGACATTTTAAGTGAGAGAGGTTAGTATGAGTAAAGAAACTAGTGATCTTGATTTTCTTTCCTGGTGTATCATTTCTTTGCTGTAAGATTCATTATCTCAAACATCATAATGTCTACAATCTAGATGTCTTGTTTCTCAGTGTTTGTAGGCAATGTATTGGTTGACAAATAGTAGTCATATTTGGAGTTGGAATCATGCCCTTTATATTTCCATCTCTAAGTTCTTTGGATTCAGGATGAGTTGGTGCATTATCTAGCTGTACAATTGTTTTTCTAAATAGGTTATATCTTAAAAACATCTCCGTCAATGGTAAACTATGAAAAACCTTCTTTAAAAATATCATTGCTCATCTATGATGATGATTTTTGATTAAAATATTTTACTGGCCGAGCATATTTTGAAATTGCTTTGTAAGTCCTAAGATTTTCTGCCTTTCCAATCATTGCCAGTTCCATTTTGAAGTTTCATGTAGCATTATGGACAGTCAAAAAGGTAACCCTTTTGTATGTTTGTACCCTTGAATTTCTGTTTCAATTTTAAATGTAACTAAAATTTGTTTTGTTGCAATTTAACATTTGATGTGTGTGTGTGAAAGGTGTGAGAAACATCATTGTAATTCTAATTGTTTTTGCTTCTAAATTCCAACAGTGTGACTACCAAAACTATAGTCATCAGCACCTTTCTGCCATGTTTCTCTTTTATCCAGTTTTAATTCGTCAAGCTTTAACTTCCCATAATCGTTAATTTTTGTTTTTGTGAATTGTTGTTAATTGTTATAAAATATAACATACTCAAAAACTTACTGCAAATGAATAACCTCACTTTGCACTGAAGAAAAAACTGGTATTTTGCTAAGCAAGAACTTACAAAAAAGACTGATGAAAACGGGTGGGGATTTCCCATAGTAACTGTACAGTAAGAGATCACATAGCTCCTAGTAGCACAAGCTACTGCCAGACTATTTTTGAAAGATTTTTGTTGCAGTAATTAATTTAAAAGAAAAAATGTAAATGATAGTAAATAACTGAAGGGGGGGGGGCAGATAACCTGGACCTTACTGTATTCAATTTTGTTTGATTGTTGGTATGTTGAATGTTTTTGTAAACATTAGAGTTACATGTTTTCTATTTGTAATGTGAAATATATTGAACAGTTCATACAAGAATGATTGAAGGACAACCTGACTTGCCTAAATTAGGACCACATGAAAGAGGACGTGTTGTAGATGTTTCTCACAGGCTTGGGACACCTAATTTGCCACCTCCTGAATGGTTACTGCCTACACCATTGGATAAAATTCCAAAACCTGAGCGAGAAGCTTTTCCTCCTCCTCCCCGCAATGAAGGTATAAAATATACCATTTTGAATCCATTTCGATTTGATTGTTATATTTTTAAGATATCATGTAATTTTTACTTTTAGATGGATCACTTTCTATTCCTAAACATCCTATGGATATGGAGGAAAATAATGTGAGGTTAACTCCAAGCATAGCTAGTGCATCTCCCACTATTCTTCGAAAGCGAGGATATGAACAACAGAATGGTGTTGATCCAGGTAATTATTTTAATTAGTATATAAGAATTTTATATTTTTATTAAAAAGTAAGTTTTATTTCCTTTATTATTCAAATAATCATCTTAACTTAATATGGATATTATAATTTTGTTTCCAACCAGAATGAGTTTGAATTCTAAAGCAGCCATAAATATTTTTTGTTGCATTATTATTTCCAAAACTATAATAAGTAAGTTCATCATTAATCTATAATCCTATTGTTCAAATTCAATACAATCAATCCAAATTTATAAAATGTAAAAATGTATCTTCAATGGATTACTCTTTTCATATAGGTGTATGCATATTTTTGGATGACAAAGAAATGATCAAGGCAATCTTATTTCATAATAATTGCTGTCTTTAAATATTAATTATCATTATAAAGTAACATGAATATTTAGTTTTATTTTTTAGTTTCCTTTTAACCCAAAGTATGCATTGTTAAACTTATGGTGAAATTTATTTGTTTAAATTATTTACTGTCAGTTGCTTATTTGCTTTAATTATTTACTGTTTCAATTTACTGTCAGTCAGTGGGAACAATGGTCTGTGAGCATAAGAGTTGCTAGTGCTTTAGTCTTGAAAAATTGAAATGTTTGTCTTTTTAATTAAATTAATTATTCTTGAAGTAGAATATTTTAATGCAATTTCATCAAGCGATCTTTCTCAGGAACATTTTCATTAAACACAAATTTTTACCTGTGATCTGTCCGTAATTAAATCCAATGTTCTTTATATGTAAAATTGGAAGAATTATAAAAAATTTATTGTTTCACTAATTTAAATATACAATGCTTAATCCTGAAAAAGAATTTTTTACCTTTTTCTCTACACTTCACATAGAATAAAAAATATTTGTTTTTCATTTATCTGTTTTTCCTCCTCAATAAAACTTTTTGAGTGCACAAAATTTATCAGTGTGCATTCAAAGAACATTCGATCAATAAATAGATGGTTCCCCCCCCCCCATTTATTTACTTACAAATTGAAAATAAGCAAATTATTGTTCAAGAATTGCTCCTGAATTTATATTTAATTCCATTCAATTTAATCAAATTAATCTTGGAGACTAATTAATCCAATATTTTTCATAGGGTGTTTTTTTTTTTTAACTAAATACATTTTAAATTTAGAAAATTATGTATTATTTGGGATTATTAACTGTTGTCATAAGTTACTTTGTCTGATTTCATTATGGATGTAACTCCCACTGATTATGCTTTTCTGTTCCATACCAAACATAAGGTTATCAAGTTAAATGTGTTTTTTGTTTGTTGTATGCTTTAAAAAATTATGCTAGCACTCTGGCTGTTTGTTTTACGGAGCTTGTTAGTGTGATTCCCTCTTCATTTATGCATAGCTGAGCTGGCAGCTAAGTGGTTAGTACTCTGATTTTTGGTTTATAAATTTAAGTCCCACCTAGGTCATGGGTGTTTGATTGGTTTTGAATCCACTTTAAACTTTATGTTTCAGTCTAATTATACATTGTGTACAAAAAAGAACCATTCAGTGACAAACAAACTGATCCAAACCAGTTGTGATTTTTGTAGTGATTTTTAATCCACTTTAGATCTCAGCGCTTTAAATGCACCTCCATGTTCAATAAAGTAACAGCAATAAATAAATAAAATGTGTTTCAATGATATTATATTTGAAATACACACAGCACATAGTGATACCCAATTTATATATTTCATTGATGTATGCATATATTATACATGGCTTTGTAAATATGCTTAGCTACAATAAGTTGATCTTGTAGTCAAAAGGCACTTTCAACCTCTTTTTTTTTTTTTGTTGCTGTTTTATCATTAACAATAAATGCTAACTCTTAATTCCTTTTGTTGTTGCCCTACCTAAATTTTGTAGACATAATTTTGCATCAAATAGTGAGTTTCTTCATCTATGTTTATCTTTAATTATAATGCTCTTAATCATTTATTAATAAGATAAAATATTGTTTTTGGACTTTTTTTTTTTTTCCCTTTCTCCTCTGAACATGTTAATTTATCCCACAGATATTTGCTATTTTTTCTCTATATAATTTAGAAATGTGTTGGACTGCTTATATATATAATCCAATCTGTTAAAAATTTTAGATAAATGTAACAATAACAAACATAAAATATCTAAATATTTTTATATTGCTCAATATTTTGTTTCTTTGTAGAAGCATAATCAAATCTCTTTTGATCATAATACTATGTTAATCATCAATAGTTCACTATGTTGAGTTTACAATTTTTAACTTTCCTTCAATCACATTCAATTTCTTTTTCAACATAGTTCACTATGTTTGAGTTTACAATTTTTAACTTTCCTTCTATGACATTCAATTTCTTTGTGCAATTCAGCCTAGAATATGTCTTTAAGAAGGTATTAATTTTGTGTGCTGCATAACCAAAATATTTAACTATTACATCTTTAAGTTACAAGTTTAAAAATTGTTAATAAGTCAATGACTTTTAACTGATGTCATAATTTTGTATTAAATTAGAAAGCATCAACTTTATTTTTGAGACAATTTTTCGATTGAAAACTAGTGAAATCGATATCAATAAATATTTAAAAATTATTCTTGTGCAGTATAGTTTGTTTCTTTGCAGTTTTTTGGCTAATAATGTAGATAATATACTAGTTTCTGTGCTTTATATGTTATGTTATTTTTAATGTTCTAATAAGTGAAATTTATATGAAATGGCAATGTGAGAAGTATTTGCTGTTATGAATACAAGATGCATTCTAAAAAGTAGTAAATTGATAAAATTTGATATTTTCTCCATGTTTTTGTGCTTCTATTGTTCATTTGTAACTAAGAAACATTTCTTTATCTTTTAATATGTATTTGTATAATTTAAATTATTAATTTAAAATAATAAATGTTTTGCTGTACCATTATGCAGGGTTAGGAAATACACAAACACACACACACATGTATATATACTCCCGTTTTTTTTTTTCTAGATCTAGAATGATCCTCATAAATAAAATGGTTACTTTATTATTTTTTTTAATGTATATTCTGTAAGTGAAGTATTTAAAGTTTAATTCAATGTTTTTCATTGTCAGCAATTTGTTTGCTATATTAATAATTACATACTGATGTTCCTTTTTAATTAAATATTTCTATAGCTGTAGCAAAACAAAATAAAAATATCCTTTGTTAATAACATTATTAATAATTTGTATATTTTTATCAAGTTATTAAAAATTGGAATTTTCATATTTTTTAGATAAATTTATAAATAAAAAACAAATTTTTATTTTGATTAAAATGCTCTAATCCAGTTTGCTATTGAAAAAAGGAAGTAGATTAAAAAGTTCATTATTAATTTATATAAAAAAAAAATGATATGCACTAAAAATATTGAAATACATAAATGTATATATATATATACACAGATAATTTTCACATTAGAATTTTCATATTGATTTTTTTATATTTATACAGTGCATTATTATGATTATGCTATAAGGTCAACAATATTCAACTTGACTTCAAATAAAAATTAAATATATGGCATGAATTTGATGTATTTTTGTGGAGGATGTTTTATAAATGATAAAAATATTTTGGAGATATAAAAATACAATAGTGATAATAAGAATGTCATTTTTTTTTTCTAAAATATATTTTTAGTGAGGATTATTACATTTAGTATTTATTTTTCTGATATACTGATTTAAACAATAAATAACTTACAACAGAAGTGATCTCCCATCATATTAATTTTGATTCATTAGATTTAAATTATTAAACAATTAAAATTTATCTTAATTATTTTGAATTCTATTTATTTTTGTATTCTATAATATATATTTTCTTTGCAGTAGCAATTCCACCCAAAAGAAGAGCTCTTTCTGGAGGAGGAGTGATTAAACCAACACCTGATATATTCAACGTGAGTTCCCTTGCTCGGAGTTCCGTAGTGAACAATCCGTTGAATGGGCGGGCTAAGATGGCCACCATTACTAGAGTGGGTGGACGCAAACAAATGATCAGTTGGGTGGATGCCCCAGATGATGTTTACTTTGTAGCCACTGATTCAACTAAGTGAGTGTTGACATACCAGCAAAGTTAACCAATTATTTGGCAAAAATGATTAGATGCTTTAAGGGCAATTTAGATATTCTAGCATGTTTTTTGTTTTCATTTTTTAAATCCCCTGTAGAACAATTGCACAGTACTTTCAGTAACTTTTTCAATTAGAATGAATATATTGAATTTTCTCATTGTTGAAATGGCAGCTTTTATGTATGTACATAGTTAGTTGAAATGACATATATCCAATGGTTGATGATTAAATGAATTGATAAAAGTAAATTTTTTATGTAAAATTTGTTTCATGATTTTTTTTAGTATCAAATTTTAACTATTAATATAAAATTTAGATATATTAATATATAAATCTTATGAAACATTTTTTTTTTTTTGAAAGATCTAATTATATTTTAATGTAAATTTCCTGAAATTCGCATATGTTTTATAAACATTAAAATTCTGAAATTAAAAAAAATTAATTTTTTTCAAGACTTTTATTTTACAAGATTAAATGTCCAATTTATTTGTTTTTAAAACGTAATGATTTGTTTATTTAATCTTACAAATAAATTATAAGTAATTTTGATTAATGATTAAATGTAAATAAAAAGTAACAAGGAACTCATGAAATTTTTGCAGCTTTAATGGTGCTGCCATTTTAATTTGAGATGTATTCAAAAATTAAAATCATTCATACTTCTAAAACCGAATTTTCATAAAAGATGAAGGGGTCCTTTATTAATACTTATTTAAATGGGTTGTCACTCATTTGTTATCCTTTAATTTTATTGTATTGTCAAATTTCAATATTTTTTCATTATTACTATAATAAGTTGTTATGGAAATGTATGGAGCACATGTTTTTGTACGTCACTCATGTTGAGAATAGTTTTTTATATATGAATATGTTTTGCTATAAGCGTAATGCTTGCAGACATCAAAATTTTCTAAAAGCATGAGTGGCAACCCTGATAAATATCTTTTGTTTTATATTATTTAATACATATTTCTTGTATTTATTTCTTATTTTCTGCATGGAATGTTGGTGTATATAGTTTACTTTTTAGTTCTTTTTTTATTTTTATCTTTGTTATTTATTTAGTTTATAGTTTGTCTAAATTGTCCTATAAAATTCTCCCTATCTCTTAAAGTGCATACTTTTAGCACATGAATTGCAACACTTCCTTAATTGAATAAAGGGCTGTTGCTTGTTATTAGCTTGTTTAACTAACCTGTCCCTTCTGTCTAACACTTTTTTCAAGGTTGCCACTCATTTGGGAATTTAAAGAATATGATGCAGCTCTAAGTGAAATTTTCTGTTTACTGGGCAATCAAACTATGGGCATTGAGCAAAGTAAAATAATTTTACAGAAAAAAAATTGTTTAAAATTCTATTTTGTTTATATCCTGATTGAAATAGAAGGTTAATATAGATAGATAGATATATGTTCCTAATAGAAATTTTTGTGTTAAATCTATGTTGTTTTTTTTTTATTTTATATTCTGGAGAATTAAGGGAAATAATTATTTATATTGTGTTTTGCATTAATTAAAAATTATTTTGTTGGGTGCCTAATTTTCTGAAAATAGGAACATTGAATGTATAGTAATATATCACCAGATAAGTTCATTTATTTGCATAAAAAATCAGATTTTAGGATTTAATATGAAATAAATTTGCTTATATATTATTTATATATATATAATATTTTGTTTTGGTGTGAAATCAGTTATACACTTTGTTGTACAATCTATTTAATTAGAATAAATTAATTTTTATTTTTTAAATTTTTTTAACTCTAAGAAAAAAATTAATAAGGACATTTTCCTACATCAAGAATTAACTTATTAATGTTAATAACACTGAATACACACTATAGTAACACACATTTAATGCATGATCAATAACAACTGTTTTCAAAGTTTGTTCATGCCATTTTTGAAGATTCCACTTATAATTTTACTTGTCTGTTTCAAGAATATATTTATTATTTTGACTATAAGACATTTAGAAAAGTTAAATGTGCTAAATTTATTTTTAAAAATAAAATTTTAATATATCCCAACTAGTCTTATTAAATTATTCATACAAGTTTTCAGAATATCATAACCCCAAGTTTGAAATTCAAGTGCATTTATTTTAATTCATTATTCCTTCTATTTAACATTAGATGACAATATTATTCATTACTAAGAAATCTATACAAGTATGTTCCTTAAGATAATTAGTAATTAATTTGTTCTATTAGCTCTTACTTGTATGCAGCAAATTCATAAATAAGCATATCATAATTGCTTTCTTTGATTTTATGCCTTTTCTTTGGTTGCAAACTAGTCTAATAAAATTTGAATGTTAAATATTAATTATTACCAATAAATCTCACTTAAGATTTGTTGAATTCTTCGATTCATTCTGCTATTTTTGAGAAGAATTCTATCAATTTTTACACTTATATTTCTTCTACATTTAATGTTGTATTAAGAAATCTGTCTCTTCTAAATATTTAAAAAATACTTAATTTTCCATCATGACTTTGAGAAATTACGGATGTAAATTGTCAATGTATAAACTGTGTAAAATAAATTTTACTATTTAAGACATTTATTTACAATCAAGATCAAATTTTGACTTAGATTAAGACCAAGAAATTGATAACCAATTTCCAAACTTTTAAAAGAATTTATAGATACTTGTTAATTTTCCTAATGTAATATGTGTCATTTCCTTTGCATTTTCTATAAATAATAACCAAAAAAGCAATAAATGTGTTCTGCTATTTCATTATGTACAAAATTGACATTTGTAATTTGCAATTATATGCCACTTTAAATTTATTTCGGTATGTGATTGCATTTTGAAAATATTTATTAAAATTTTTAAAACATATATTAACTCAAAACTTATAGTATTTCAATTTTTATGTAATTTTACTGACAATAATGTCAAATATTTTGACACTTGTTTGAATGCCAGTATTATAGATTTATTTTCATTAAACAATAGTTCAAGTTTTCAGGAATTAAATTTAGTGTAAATATATAGATTAGTAATAGATAATAGTAAATAGATTTAGACATTTAACAAATAATATGAAGGTTATTTTATTTCTATATTGTAAACTTTTTATTATAAAATTAGTAACATTTAATATTTTTCTGAAATATTGTCAATTTTTTTACATTTTAGTTTGTAATGTAATTAAATTTCATCCGTTTTTCAAACAATGATTAGATAAAATACATTCAAGTGATATTTTAAGTGTTCTATCTGCATACCAACTACAAAAGGCTTTGTTCAATTTATTGTTATGTTTGTAATGTATGTATATATATTTTGAATATATTAGAAGGTTGTGTTAACTCATTCTAATTTAATCTAAAATCACATTTCTATAATTAAAATATTAAAAAATATATTCAAAAACTACTTTTCTAATGCAAAATGCTAATTTGGGAAATTTTTAGAAGTTTCACACTTCATTTTTTAGTGGGAAAACTGCGTTAATGCCTTTGTTTTATTTAATGATAAATTAGATCTGTCCAGTGAGTTTTTTTTACCCATTGAACAAATTCTATATTTAGCCAATGTTCGTAATGTACAATATTTTTAAATTGAATAATAGATTTCAGTTTTAATATTTATAAAATCTTATTGACCAGGAAAGTTGGAACTTAGTATACACAAACTGCTTTTTATTGTTTCACATAGATATTCAATAAATATTAAAATAGAAAGTAAAACATGTGAATAAAAATATGTGATAATTTATTTGAAAAAATATCTAACTATAAGATTTTATTGTTCATTATAACAATAAAATTTATTTCAATGTTTAATCTGAAAGAACCCTTTTGATCGTTAACATTTTGCATTAACAATAAAAAAAATCTTATTGCAGTCAAAGTAGCAATCTTCTAGCCAAATTTCTTTTAGAATTTGTTTGGTATAATTTTTAATGATGCAATGTCTGCCTAACTTTGAATGAAATATCAAGTAACAACTATGTATTTGGTGCATAGTTTTTTATATTGTTAATGAAAAATTGTGTTTATGAGGCATTTTTCTCCAGTTGATAAGATATTACGTGTTGAAATTGTATTTTGCTGAATATTGAATTATGTCTATCAAACTCCATCATATTTAATTCAAAAATTAATGAAATTCTCAAATTCTCTTAAGTAAATAATGCAGTTTACAAGGTATTCTCAGTAACAAGCTTTTCAAATGGATTGAATCAAATTCATTATTTAAATCCGTATTCATTTTGAATAGTTAGTGCTCTTGCCTTTGATTAAACAATTTATGTGTTTTGAATTCCACTTTAAACCGTAGGTCCCAGTCTAATTATAGCCCTCGCGTGCAAAAAAAATAAAAATAATAATAATAATAAATTACCATTGAATGACAAACCAAAACCATCATTCATTTACTTACAATTTACTTATTTTAAAAGCATTTTTGCTACTTGAAGAGCAATATTGAAAAATAATTTTATATTTAAAAAAAAAAAGAAAAATTATTAATCTTGATTTGTTTGTGTTTATATATACATACACAGATGCATTGACCAAAGATAAATATTTTATTAGACTACCATTTTGTGTGCAGATTATAGATCTTATATTTTGGGGATTAAATCTGCATGCTTATGGATTACATTTACTCCCCAAAATATGCATTTTTTATGTAGCTTTTTATATCTTGTAAATAAAATGGAAGAAGGAAATGTGCTGTAGAATGCCTCTTTATCTGCATCCCTATACATCTTATATAGAGCTCTATAATGGCCAGGGAAAGAGTTAGAAGTCAATATATATATATATATATATAATTAGTATCTAGGCAATAAAAAATTACTTCAATTTAATTTTGTAAGAAATTATTTCACAAGGTATATTTCATTAGAAGAATTTATTTAACTTAAAATCTTAGACATGTTTTGTTTTTCAAGTAAGTTAACAGCATGAATATTATATTTATTTAATGAACAAAGATATTTAATATCGAAGAGTTTGTATTAATTACATCATTTTAGCTAGTTCTACATTTTCAGTTAAATTCTTCTAGTTTAGTTTAATAAAAAGAATTTATTTAACTGAAAATCTCAAACATGTTTTGGTTTTCAAGTAAGTTAATGGCATGAATATTATATTTATTTAATAGTCAAAGGTATTTCACATCAAAGAGCTTGTATTAATTACATCGTTTTAACTAGTTCAAATGTAAAATTTCAACAATTTTAAAGTATATATAAATCCTTTCAAATATATTGTTTTTTACCAATTGAAGCTGAAATTTTATTTTTAAATAGTTGTTTTTGATGCAATCATTCCATTCATGAAATGTATCAATTTGATCATCAACTAAGTAAGCTTGATACTTTGTGCAATATTCATATACTAATACAATTTGTCAAATATGTAAGTAATAGGTAAAAATGATACGAATTTTAAGTTTGCATTTTTATGATTAAACTAAAAGAATGTTTTTGAATTCTTAACCCATTTCTTTTTTAACTATAAACACCTATGTTTATACTTGATTACGGTTTAACATTTACTTTAAAAAAAGTTTTCCCCCTGCCCAGGAATTTATTGTTTTTCTATATTTTAGTTTGCTGGAACATGGTGATCCAAAAACATAATTAACAATTTAGTAGATTATTTATGAATGTTGCAAGTATCTATTACATTTTTCATTCATTTATTTATTAATTTTTGTGTTTTTATGGTTTCTGTTTCAGTTATAAAGTTAAGACACTCTTATTTATATCTTATCAAAATTATTTTTTATACATAGCAACTTATTTTACTTTGAAACAACACTTAGTTGGCAGCTTTTAATTGATACACTTTTTTAAAAGCTTTTTTGCCAAAGAGGAGTGTGTGTGTTGTGTTTCTCCCAAAGAGGAGTGTTGTGAATAAATACTTGATCTTTAATGTCTCCTGTTAACAATCACTGCAGATTTTAACTTATATTTATTTACTATTGTAGTAAATGCTTTATCTTGTGGTGGCTGTTGTTTATCTTTTATTGTTCTGAATGAATTAATTATTATAATAAGAAATGCCTACAAAATATTAAGTTAGAAATTAAGTAAAGTGGATATGGATGAAATTTATTAATAACAGAATAAATATTTTATTAATGATAAACTTTTATTTGGTTTATTTCATCTTGTTCAGATCATAAAAGTAAAAAGTATTTTTAAAATTTGAACTATTGAATGCTGTTATAGCTATTGATTAAAAAGAAATTTAGTTTTTTTAAATTATAGTAATCATTTTTTACCATTAAGAAATTTAAGAAAAAATCAAGAAACAAATATATTTAAAATACATTGTTTAAAATTGCTATCAAATAAAAGAGAAAGATTTTGATATACTTTTTGAAAAGCATCATTATTTGATGTTTAGTTTTCTAATTATACCCACAGATTCATTAAAAAAAACATTATTTTGACTTTTTGATTTATAAGAATGAATAATTAGTCAAGCTCTTTTAGATGATTATCAATATATTTTTATTTAGTCTTGTTACTGGAAAATGAGTTCTGCTTCCTAACTAACTGATAATCCATGATATTTTCTTGACTGTAGTTGTATCATGTGAAATAGGTCATAGTCATAGTGTTCTGCAAGTGAAATGACCAAGTAAGTTAAAGGTCAGGCCTGGAAGTTTTCTGCTTATTCTGGGTATTTAAATTATGAGGACCTACCATATTTTCCTATATATAATTCGCGGCTTATGTGTTAAAAAAGTTCAAAATTTTGCTGTGCGTATTATACACCACAGCAGATAATCTGATATAAAAAAATAAAAAAACATTCTCCATCAGAAAAACTTACTTGAAAGTTTTTTAAGAAATACTGTTATTTAAGAATGAATCAGCCTTGTCCAATTACGTTCAAGAACAAATTTGGTTCCTATATATTACAGTTGCATTTTGCTAACCTCATTTCGCAATTTGTCTTAACCAGAGCAGGTTCATTTCATAAATATTCAAATTCGTATAGTGTCATATGGGAGCAAAAGCTTTTAAGTTACACAGCAGATTTTAAATTAAAAGCTATAGAGAAAGCAAATAAAAAAAAAATGGTGACAAACGTGTTAATGTGAAATGAAAAACAAAGTATGTGCTGTATAAAAGAAAAGTGTATAAAATACGCAATTTGTAAACTATCCATTTCTTCCATTTAAATATTAACAAAGCAAAAATATATATTTTTAAATATGTCTAACATCTTTTTATATGTTATTAAAGTTAAATATAAATTTTACAAAAATCTTCTTGAAATTTTAGCTTTTGATCTATTTTGTGCTTTCATCTCAAGTTTATCGCATTTTGCGATGAGGTGAATACAGACAGATCTTTTTCATAATAAATGTTTTTTTTTTTTCCTTAACAATTGATTATATTTTATATAATCATACTCTGCATTTTTTTTTTATTTTATGTGGCACCCATATTATTAGCAATACATATTTTAGGCTATTTGCCAGAAAAAATTGCCGCAGATCATGCGACAATTTTTTCCCCCATCGAAAAAAAAGTCATGCGGATAATGCATCGCCGCGGATTATATACCGAAAAATATGGTAACTTCTGTTGGGTCTATGCTTGGACACCCACTTGATCCCCCTCGTTCTCTCACTTGATCAAAAGATGTTATCTATTCTGTCTCTTCTGGTGCCAAAAGAAGAGATTCCTAGTGGTTGTTGGGTATTAGAAAAATATATATTATTGTAATGATTCTGTTCTCCAAGTTTTCAACCTATGAAAAATGCAAATTATTATAATTCTTAAATGTAGATTTTTTTAAATTGGTAAGTCATTTGTATCTTTTCAACTCTTTCTATTTAAAAGGAATGTTATATGAAATTATCTTTGATGTATATATTCTGATGGATAAATTCTTTGAATAACATTGGTAGTGTAAAGATAAATGACTAATGAAAAATGTGTTCTAATGTTTTCAAAAGGTTATAATTTTAGTGTAATGCTGTTATGGTAATATTTCTTTCCCATCAAAGTTTTAAAATTTGTTGTATATTAAATGTAAAACTAGAAAAAAGTAGTATTTTGTGGTGAATTTATTTAAAATCTTGGAATAAAAAGTATTGTAATATTGGCTGAAAAAAACATTTTTAAATTAAAGTAGTAAAAGAGTAGTTAAAAGTAGTATTTAAAATGTTTTTGTATGACTAGTAAATAATTCTTAAATAATAAGTGATCAATTTGAAAAATATTATGTAATAATCTGAAATTATCTTGAAAAATTATTAACTTATATAAAAATTCATTTTTTTAATTTTTATTCAAATTATAAAATTTGCATCTGATATACTTTAAAACTGAAAAATATGTTCAGCAATAATTTATGCATTTTTCTCTAATTCATTAATTATTTAACCTTTCTTTGCATGATTTTTTCTTTATTGGTGAAATAAATCAAGTTGATATAATTCATGTTCAAATAATATATATGATATAATTCATGTTTATTTTTGACAGCTATGTTTCTTTTTATGCAATGGGCATTAAAAAGGTATCCAAACACAATCAACTTAAAGTGAACTTGTTCTTTTATATAATTTTTGGGCATTTTAGGTTATGATGGAAATTTCCACCATTATGCAAAGAAGGGTTAATATAGTTGAAATTAATTTATGCTGTAAAAATTCTGTTAGAGAAGTTTGTCCTCTCCACTTTTTTAACTTTTTTAAGTAAATCCTTTTTTAAAATAAAATTTTTATCACCATAAAATATTTAATAAATTGATGGGTTCTGCCCCCCCCCTGATGATTTAGAAATATGATAGGTGTGGTGGCTCATATTTGACTAATTTTGGATTAATTAATAATTGAAGGTTATTCTTCCCCCCCCCCCCCCAGTTTTAATAACTGAAGTTTTTCTCAGAATCACTTACTCTATAAATTTTTGGCAAGGATTGATAGTTTAAATTTATCTTGTTTGATTTAATTCAGTTTTAAAAGTATAATATGTTCTTAATGCAGAAAAGATGTTTTTGCTTATTGTTAAAAATGAATTAAATATTTCTAATGATTAAAACAGTGCACATACATAATTAATTTTAAAACTTGCCAATTAGTCATTTTAGGCTCACTATCTTTTTCATTATAATTCAATAAAGTACTGTCAAATCTGCTATTATAAATATTTAACTACATTTCGTATATACTGTAATACTGTGAATGTTAAAATGAATTTTGTGCAAGATTTAAAAGTTTCTATGATTCATGGAATGAATAGATTTATATAAATAGAAAAACAGATTAGAAAATAAAAACAATTTTTTAAGTTTTAACTGCTTTTAAGATTAATGTCATGCAATTTATTAATGCTATAAGATATTTTTATGTGAAATTTTTTTTATTATTTTTAATTACTCTTTTCACTACTTTATTATTTAAATAAATACGATTTTTAATAAATTTCATTCTAGTTTTTAAAAATTTGTAAGAATAATGAAGTTATATATCGAGATAACTTTTTTTTTAACTTTAAAATACAGATCAAAAGTTATTGTTTTCAAGTAGAATTTTTATTTCAACAGCCTGGAAAAATAATTATGAACAAATTTTAACTAATAAGTAAATGTTTTCAGTACTTTTACATTTGAACTAAGAATAGTGAAATTAACTTTCAAATGCTTTTAGTATTTCATGTTCAATTGAGAAGATATTTATTATCAAATTATATATGAGCATATTACCAAAAAGTAGTTAAAATAAATTGCTATTAATTTTATCTAATTGTTATAAGTTCCAAATTATATTTTACAAAAAGAATTTTTAAAAAATTAATATAAATAAAATTTTAAAAAATTATAACATATTTTGCTAATATTAAAATAATTTAACATTAGCAAAATATA
>JAPDSC010046722.1:0-13737 GCA_026290005.1 Latrodectus geometricus
TTTTGCATCTCACAGGTAAAACAGGATCATAAACAGAAGGATCAAAACTAATAGTGTTTTTCTCTGGTACCGATAAACTTCTATTCAAAGCATTAAAGGTAATTGTTTGTTCACCATCCTTTAAAACATCCAACGCAGGTGAATTATGAATTATTATTCGGGTTGTTTTCAAAGAGTCTTGATCAAGTAATAAATTACCTGATGTTGTGGCCACGAAAACATTCGGTGTTAATCCTATTTCGCTAACTGTTACAAGCTGTTGACGTTCGGAATCATCCGACTCCGAAATACCGGATATGGTGGTAACGACATCGTCCGAACGTTCATTCGGTATATCTTCGTCTGCTAAACTAATATCCATAGGATCTACCATGGATTGATCGATAAATGAATCAATAGTTGATAAGAATTAGCTGTTTAAAACATTCCCTAAAGAAAAATACAAAAAGAAATGTAGTTAACAGTAGTTTATCCTTTGACAGTACTAACGAGAATAGACTGTGTCTCAAAATGGCGACTTGACTAAGGCAAGGTTTGAATACGGAAACTACGTCACTCCCCAATCATTCGTTTATCATTCGTGACCTTTCGACTATGTTTTCCTAAATGTAAACAAATGGATTTCTCCGTATAACATTAGAAGCATGATTTAAAATTGATTGCGAGTATATTTCTCTGTTTATAGCAATTAGATAAAATCTGAGTTGACCTTTTTACACGAATTTCCGTGAATGAAATTAAAGAAAAGGTCAATTTTTCTATATTTTATAGAGATGTGTTTTCAATTTTATCTCCCTAAATTCTCTTACATAGTGTTTTTACATTTTACTTTTCCAGATTATTTTTTGCATTTATTTTATTACCTTCTTTGCGAAGGATTTTCGGAATTCTATATGCAGATTAAATATCAAATTTCAAAGGGTAAAAAGCAATATGCCAAGATTAACTATATTTTTATCTCTTTGTATGATAATTTTTAAGGAATTTTGATTGGTATGAAAAATATTGTCAATTAATAAGTTTTCAAATAAACATTTTTTAATAGATCATTAAAATAGTAGATTTTCGTAGACTGTCTTAGAGCTTTGTGTATAATTTCGGAGTTGTATTTGAAACATAAGATATCTTGCACTTTCAATGATATATTTTTAATGACAATTAGAATAAAATAATTAATTGACATTTATAAATTAAGTTTTTTGATAAATTTCCAAATTATTAAATTTTAATATTATTAATAAAATATTTTGTTTTTTATGCATTGTTTGGTAATTCGTTTGAGAAATAATTATTATAATAATTGATTATTTATATTTTTTATTCATTACTAAAATTATTGAATTTAAATAACTTTATTACACAAAAAGTACTCAATATTTTATAAGAATTCAATGGAAATGAGTTACGAAATTGCAAAATAATCTTATAAATATTAAATAGTAAACGAAAAACTTAACGAATATGGATAGTAAGGACTCTGCTTACATTCCTAAGACAGCAAACTTATCGACATCACAGAGAAAATTTATTATTTTATTCAAATAATCAGAATAGGATTTTTTTTAATGCAGATAATGGATTTATTGATAGGGCAATTAAATAAAAATTTTGATTCAGGAATTAACAGTCAAACAATTTTAGCAAATATAACGATTCAAAATATTTTCCAAATCTGATAATTCTGTTAAAAATTGCTGTTATTTCCGACTAAAATTAAAATTTTAATTCGGGTTTTATAAAATAACCACACTACAAAAGAAAAATACTTTTGTAAGGAAATCAGAAGATTTATTTTTATCATTCATTTATTTTACTTTAGTATTAAATTTATTCTAATCTTATTACTAAAATGTTTATTTAATTTTGGATGGTGATTTGTGAAGTAGAATTAATATGCATATTCATCGTAAAAATCAGAATTAAGTTTTGAATATATATCAAGGCATTCTAGAAATCTACAAGAAGTTTTTGATATAATTAGAGGATAAAATCTTAAGGCACTTGGTGAGAACTTTAGATACGTTTAATGCAAACATTACGAATGATGAATTAGTGGGTGAAAAATACACGGTCAAAGGGTACAGTTTAAATATCGTGGTTGAAGATTATTAATTATTATAACTCTATTTATTTCAAGAATTCCGGATTTTAAATCTAATAAGTATTGTGTAAAATTTGACTTCTTACTAAAAAAATCATAATATGAGATCTCCATTGGGCAACAAATATAATTATTTGAATGCATTAATTCAAGATTACTTAGCTCTGATGTTCAAAAATTGAGTTTTATGAGTATTACTTGTAATAATTATATAATCACAAAAATTTACAAGAAAAAATATTTTTATCCACGCAAGAAAATGAAAAATTCTAGCTTAAATACTTCTCTGCTGTATAAATTTCTACATAGTATTGAAAACAGAAAATCTAATTGATTAATCTAAATATTTCGAAAAAATTTAAAATCGAAAGAGTGACTTCAAATCACGGCTTGGGAAAGTAAATAAAATCATATATTACAACAAAAACAATTTTAATAAACACAAAAGGTACACACACAATAGACAATTTTCATAAATTCTAAAAAATCAATTATGTTCGAGAAATTTAAAGGAACTTATAGTTCCATCGAAAGAGTGTGTGTGTGGGAGTACTTACCTCCATCAAATCAAAATCTAACTTGGATTTTTATGTGCATGCTCCCCATATATTTGTTAAATAATGTTAAATATTTTCTTATGTGCAAATAATCAAACGTAATAATTAGTTAAGAGTATTGTAATTTTGATATCGTTTTATTGTCATTAAATTTTGTTGATGATTTTTGTTCATGTTTTCATATCCAAAGAGTTTTGATATGTAGTAAAGTTACAATGGTAATTGACCTTGGACTGATTTTTGGTGTTAATAATATTCCCGTTAAATCCTAAATTGTTAAATATTAATTTTGTTAAAACAATTGCATTCAATAAGAATTTAATATCAATAGTTTCTAATAAGAGTGTAGAACTGATAATCATCTTAAGAAAATATTTTCATTTATTTTATTATTTGTTATCCTAATAAATGTTTTGTTTTGTGGAAACTGAAAATCGAAAGTAATATTCATTAAATTGAATTTTGATGATTACTACATATTTTCTTTAAAATAAAACTAGAAACTCAAAAGCATAAGTAAGAAAAAATATTAATTCAATATTTCAGTTAATTATAAGAAGAATAAATAATGATGTGATTGTTTATTAAACATATTGGCTATTGATAACATTTTGAATTAATAATATTTTATATATTCAACGAAATTTCCAAATCAAAATATTTTGTATTGTAAATACTTAATTTTGATGATTATTAATGCGTATTGTAAATTCATATTTTTGAATTTTTATTGTTTTTTTATAATCAGAGAAATGTTCACTATTGATCAAACAAATGTTATTCTAAAAGTTTTTGCTTATTGATATTGAGATTAAATATATGCTTCCTTAAAAAACCAAAGCAAATATTATTCATTATACAATTAAGCTGTTTTTATGATAATTTAAAACATATTTCATTGTTCTTGAGTTTTTAATTTGGTTCATTGTATTTTAGTTTTTTTTAAACATGTTCATATACTTGAATATAAAGTTTATTATGTTTGAATTAAGAGTTAAGAAGAAAGTGTATGCAGATTAATTTTCGTATTTTTATTATACTTTTGATATTGGATTTCATTTACAAAATTGAATCGAAAGTGAATTCAATTGTAAGTTCATATATATATTTGTTTAAGTTCTTAGATATGTTAAGAATTTAATTTGAAATAAGATTATCTTTTGCTTTTGATTATAAAGTTTAAACTTAGTAATGATTGGTTATTTATTTTATATACAATTCCAATTATAATAGTTTAAGAATCATTATAAATTATATTAATTATGATAAAATTTATTTTTCTGCATTCACCATTTTAATTAAGAAGTATAAAAGTGAATGAACAATATTCTAAGCTCATTTTAAATAGATATTTCGAATATAGAACTGTTCAATTAAGCTAGTATGGCATTTTTATTGAGGGTTAAGTAAGAGGATTTACGCTGTTTGGCCGAAGAGCTAGGTGAATGTTCAAATCCCACTATGAAAATATTTGAACTTAAAAATCTGATCACAAATAGTAAAGCTTATGATGAAGAGTTGGTTAGAGTGCTCCTAGAAACCATTGTTAACGATAGGAAAGAAAAAGAGCAAATAGAGTTAGATTCTAAAGCCAAGGAGAAGCAAATGGAGTTAGAGTCTAAAGCTAAGGAGAGACAAATGAAGTTAGAGTCTAAACCTAAGGAGAGACAAATGGAGTTAGAGTCTAAAGCGAAAGAGAGACAAATGGAGTTCGAACTCGAAAAATTAAGAATCGAATCGCGGAAGGAGAACAATTTTTCTCATTCCTTAGAGAATAATTTTGCACCATGCCACGAATCAGTCAAATTGATGCCAAAATTAGATCTGAGTACAGATGACATAGTGATTTATTTATCTCTCTTTGAAAGACAAGCAAAGAGAATAGGGGTAGATCATAAGGATTGGGTATCAAGTCTTTTAACTTTAATACCATCTGATATTGTGCAGCTTATTGCGAGAGAATCCGATGAGAGTTTGAAGATTATGCATACGTAAAGAATATTTTATTAAAGAGATTCAAGTTGAATCCAGAAAGTTTTCGTAAAAAGTTTGTAATGCATCAAAAGGCTTCCGATAAATCATGGAACGACTTTACTTTTGAGATTTCGAACTACTTTCAAGAATGGTTGGAAGGATTAGGAATCAAAGACTTTGAAGGATTTAATGATAACCGATCAAGTTAAAAAGAGAGTACCCGCTGAAGTCAAAAAACATTTTGTGGACGAATGGACCAAAATGACAACCCCTTCCCAATTAGCTGAGAAGCTCGACGCATATGAAAGCGTCCGAGCTGATAGGAAAAATGTTGTATCTGTTTCTAAAGAAAGGATTGAGAGATGCAACCACTCAATTCCCACACAGATAAAATTTCTAAGAGTAAGTCACATACAGACCAGTTCAACAGTCATAAATCTCAAAAGTATTATGGAAAAACAGATTCGCAGCATCAAGGCTATAAACCCACTTGCTACTCGTGTGGTGTAGAGGGTCATATATCCCGTTTTTGTTTTAACAAGAATTCTCCGAAGAAGAATTCCAATCAGACGGTTCAAACTAACACTGTCAGGGCGACAAATGCAAAATGTATTTCAGAGCCAGCTGTTTTAAATGCTAAAATAACTACTTCTATGTCCTTATCTGTTGAAACGAAAAGGAACGTGGACGAGCTTAAAATCTTAAACATCAGATGTGGAGAAAAACTTTTGAGAGGTATTATAGATTCAGGTGCCCAAATATCAGTAGTACGGGGTGATCTAGTTAAACACATCTACTCTGAAGTTGAAGGGAAAATTGAAATGGAATCGGCATTCAGAGAAAGGGAAGTAACACCTTTAAGAATCTTCAACATGAGGTTAGATGATGGACTGCATGGAGCAGTGCCAATAACATGTGCTATTTCAAATAAACTTGTTAGTGAACTATTGATCAGTACAACAGCGTATAAGAGAACATTCAGATTTATAGTGTGTCAGAAGATAAACTAAACGAAAATGTGACTGTAAGGACCAAATTGTGGAAACATCGTAAATGAAGAAAACTCAACTGAAGATAATGAGGAGACTTTAGCTACTTTAGCTTTAACCCAAAGCAATATTCAAGAATCAGACGCCCGAGATATGAAGAAAGAATTCATTGAGCTTCAAAGAACTGATGAATCTTTATCTTCTGTTTGGGATTTAGCCAAGAAGAACCTGTTTTCTTACGAATTAAGTGGCGATCTCCTGATTTATTCGGAAAGAATATGTGGAGAGATTGTTACGCAAATAGTTCTTCCTCGCTGTAAAAGGGAAGAAATTATGAAGATAGCTCATGATATTCCGTTGGCTGGTCATTTAGGAGAACAGAAAACAAAACAAAGGATCAAATATTCCTCTTTCTGCCCCACAATTAAACAAGATGTAAAACTATTTTGTCAGAGTTGCAAAGTTTGTCAGATCCGAAAAGGTGTTACGTATAGGGACAGAATTCCTATTCAGCCTATAGTGAGGCCCGAAACTCCTTTTGAGGTTTGGAGTGTCGACTGTATCGTTCCATTGGAGCCTCCATCTCACCGAGGACACAGATACATCATTTGTGCTATAGATTTATGCACTAGATGGGCAGAAGCCATTCCTACAAAAAATATTAGTGCAAAGACTACTTGCCATGTCCTTATGAAAATCTTTACTCAAACTGGATTCCCCAAGATGATATGTTCTGATCAGGAACAAACTTTACAGCCAAGCTAACCGAGTCATTTTTGAGTACGTTAGGAGTGTCCCCAAGATTTTCCACACCAGGTCATCCTGAAAGCATGGACGCCGTGGAACGATGGAATAAAACTCTTAAAGAAATGCTAAATAAAAATATCCAGGAAAATGGATCCAACTGGGACTTGCATCTTCCATACCTGTTATTTGCTTATAGAGAAGTTCCACACTCCACCACCGGAATATCACCTTTCCAATTGGTATATGGACGTATCCCACCTGAACCGTTGTCTCTTTTAAAGGAAATATGGACGGGAGAGCGGCAGATTCCTTTAACTGCTTCTCGTTCTGCTGAAGATTACTTGAAAGACTTGATGGAAAAATTGAGGAAAGCTCATGAAAATTCTGAGAAATCACAAGAAAGATATACTTTTCAGTACAATTTGAGAGCTAGACAGAAATCTTTCAAGGTTGGGGATAAAGTACTCCTTCTAATACCATCATCATCACATAAGCTGCTGAATACATGGATAGGACCAGCTACAATAATCGAAATGACTCGTCCAAATTCAGCTAAAGTTGAACTAGAAGATGGAAGTTGCAGAGAATTACATGTAAACAAACTTCGACCATATGCTGCCAGAATTAACCATGTTGGCTTAATATTTGAGCAAGAAGAAGACTTCGGAGACTTACATTATGCATCAACCGATTTAATTAACAGGTCGGTCACAGACATAAAAACCGAACTTTACAGGGCTGAGGGAAATTTAAAAAATTTACAAAGAGAACAACTATTCGAAATTTTGAAAGAATATACGGATGTGTTTAGTACAAAACCTGGTCAGGCACGTGTTGAAGGACATTCTGTGCATGTCACTGAAGAATGTGCTCCAAAGAAATTAAGACCATATCGTGTTCCAATAGCTCTACGTAAAGAAGTAGATCGCCAAATCCATGAGTTGCTCGATTTGAATTTAATTGAACCAAGTGAAAGTGATTGGGCCCACCCTGTGTTTCAAAAAAGGATGGAAGTGTTAGATTTTGTATTGACTATCGAATTTTGAATAGCTTTACTGTTCCGGATGCATATCCAATGAAAATTGCTATTTGAGGTCGGTAGTGCTAATTTCATCTCAGTGCTTGATTTGACTAAAGGCTACTGGCAGATTCCTATGAAGGAAGATGCAAAACCATACACTGCCTTGGCTACACATTCTGGGCATTACCAATGGAAGGTATTACCATTCGGTATGAAAAACGCGGGAAGCACTTTTCAGAAATCTATGGACAAGATCCTTAGACCTCATAAAGATTATTGCCGTTCTTATATTGACGATGTGGCTATATTTTCTAAAACTTGGGACGAACATTTAAATCACATTAATAAAGGTTTTCAAACACTGAGAGATGGTCTCTCTGTGAATCTAGATAAATGTGATTTCGGAAAAACAAGTGTGAAATTTTTAGGGCCTGTGATAGGATCCGGCAAGCATGCTCCAGATCCTCAAAAAGTAGAGGCCTTACAAAAACTAGCAAGACCTACCACGAAAAAAGAAGTTCGTAGCTTATTAGGCCTTGCCAGTTATTATCGAGATTATATACCGAATTTTTCAAAGATAGTGTTACCTCTAACCAACTTAACTAAAAGAAGCATTCCCAATTCTATCCCTTGGGATAAGACGTCTGAAGATGCATTTTTAAATCTTAAAAATGAACTATTAAAAATGCCAAATCTTCACACTCCGGATATGAATCGGCCCTTTCAACTCTACACTGATGCTTCTGCAACAGCCATTGGTGCTTGCTTGGCACAAAATGACGATCTGGGTAAAGAAATGCCCATTGCCTTTTTCAGTAAGAAACTTACTCCATGCCAAACAAAGTGGTCTACAATTGAGCGAGAAGCTTTTTGTGTTCTAGAGGCTTTAAAAAAGTTTGATACCTGGGTGTTCGGGGCCCAAGTGCAAATCATTTCTGACCACAATCCTCTTACTTACCTCACTAATTGTGCACCTCATGGAGCTAAGCTATACAGATGGGCTCTGGCTCTACACAGGTACAATATGACTGTAACCTCTCGTAAGGGATCAAGGCACACAAACGCAGATGCATTATCCAGGCTAGCTATGGAATCATATGACATTTTTATTTTTTAGATAGGGCATTTTATTAGATTATTTTTGTGTATGCATGTGTTGTATTTTAATAATTACTAAGTATAATCATTACTTTTATTTAAGTATTTGTTGGTGTATTTGAATATCATAATGTATGTAAATAACATGCTCATATGTTGTTGAATTATAATTGTGTTTCATTGGGGAGTTTAGCAAATTCGAGCTCATACCTATACTATGGCACCACCTGTATTTTTGGTGGATTTTCATTCTTTCTTTTTTTTTCTTTTTTTTTTCCTTCTTGTTCTTTCAGGTGCAGCAACATTGTCCCTTGGCGATGAATGTGCTTCCTTTGGGGGGACGTGGGAGAATCGAAAGCACTTTGACACAACATCCGGCCACACCTTCCTCCCCTCCTCTTCGAGACCAAAAGAAAAGGTTGGCGGAATGATTAGACAGAGAGGTATAAAAAAGAGGATACATGTCTCTGTAACTGGGAACTTCTGTTTTGGGTGTCCTACGCCATTAGGATCGTTATGATTTGGAGACGTCAGTCTCAGAATAATCTAATTGTTGAGGCTTCTTAAGCCATCAACATTATATAAGAGATATATTGTTGGAAACGTCAGTCTCATTATTTATGAATAGTTAATTGTTTGGGCTACTTTAGCCAGCTTCATTAGTTAATTATGTGTGTAAGAGACGCCAGTCTCAAAAATATATCTATCGGCTTCTCAAGCCATGTGGTTGATTTCAAATGCTTGTTTTGTGTTGTGATGCTCTAAAAAACTAAATTTAAATTAGCATCTGTAATTTTCTTCGCAATTATTTCACCCGAACCTGTGCACACTGATTTATCATTATCGGATTACCAATTCAAAATAGAACGTTGGGAACTTTACTACCGCCATGCATGACTTCATTATGTTATTTTCGAACAATTAAAGTGGTCAACCAGGAACTTTTAGCAAAGATGATCGGAAGTTTTTCATCGATGGACAAATCACAGAATTCTAATCTTCCTCCAAGCCGCAAGAATTTGTTGTCGTCCATATAAGGTACGTAATTAACTAATGGGGAATTTTTGCTAACTGGCTTCCCTTCTCTCAGTGATTTGCATTCTTCTCTGAACTACGTCTCTTGTTAGCTTCATGACAAATCTGCTTACCCAAGCACTTGTTTCTCAAAAGTACTATATTTGCTGAAATCTATTGGATTTGTTTGTTTTCAACTAGACATTCGTATTGGAGGACCTGATTAGCTTTCTTTTTGTATTTGAGATCATCTGTTTCTTTCACCTTAATGTTTTCAGTCGTGACTAGTACTATTCAGTTTGTTGTAGCCATTCTGGTCCGAGTAGCCAAGAAGGGTCATTAAGTAGTTGAGGAATATTAGTCCCTCTAGAAATGATACCAGCAGGATTCGTTGCTCCTGGACAGTGATACCAATTAACTCGATGGTGATGATAGCTTGCGAATCTCTTCAACTCAATTTCTAATAAAAGGTTTAAACTTTTCAGGGGCTCATTTAATCCAAAAGTAGGCAGTTTTTGAGTCTGTCCAGTAATAAGAAGGTATGTCTAAGTTCAGAGCGTTAAGAATGTTACTGCTTAATTTAGCTAAGAACAAGGCTAAACTAAGTTCTAATCTTAGCTGCCATAAGTTCTAATCTTAGCAAGGTCAAGGTTTTCAACGAAGCTACTGTTTTTAGAAGCAATGAAAATTGTTTTGATTTGTTGATCGAAAGTTGTTGCACGCAAATACGCAACTGATCCATATGCTTTCATACTAGAGACCGAAAAAAAGAGTAGTTGAAGACTTTTGAAACTATCAACTTAAAATTCAGCAAAATAATAGCGTAGTATAGAAAATCTGACAGTTCAGGGATTTCATTGCACCAGTTTTTCCAAGCTGAAACTAAATCGATAGACATTTAATCATCCCAGTCTATACCTGATGACCAAACATCTTGCATCAGAATCTTGATTCACAATTTCACAACATAAAAGGCCACAGAAATCCCAATGGATCAAATATTCGTCCTAAAAATTGTAGTACAAATCTCTTGGTGTCTATTCTCTTAGACACAAACTCAATTAATCCACGCATGTCAAAGTAAAATAAGTCTTTACGGTTATCCCAATCTATTCCCAAAACTTTGTAAAGAATATGGGGGATCCTTTTCCTATGGTTTCAAAATCATCAACTGAAATTATATTATTCTCTTTCCATAATTTTTGCAAATCTTCAGAATTTGTTCGCCATTTAAGCAACTGCAAACTTGTTTCATTGAAAATTTCTTTGGATTCTATCGTAACGGATAAAGCTCATTCTACAGTCTCGTGACTTCCAATTATATCGTCCACGTAGATATCATCTTTCAAGAGCGAAACAGTTTCAGGATACTTTTGAAAATACTTCAACAATTGATGTTTAATCACTTTTTTTTGCCGACAACAAAAAAGGACAACTATTTATACCGAACAAAACTCTAGTGAATCTGTAAACTACAGGTGGTGTAAAATTGTCCGTTGGATCCTTAGTAAAGAAAAATCGGGTAATGTCTCTATCTTCTTCGTAAGCAAAAATATTTGAATCAAAATTATTTATTTTCAAAAATATTTAAATCTATCAAAGTCACAATCTTGTAACAATAATCTGCTCAATCAAAATAGTTACAGGCTCAGTGCAATTAGGGAGGTCCGCAAGGGTAAAATTTCTTAATTCTAAATTTTCATTTACTTCTTTTGTTTCAGGGGGTAATATGTCTGAACCTGATATTTCATCTGTAACTAAAGCTTCTATTTCTAATTTCGAGCTAAGGAAATGTATATGTTCCAATTTCACGCGAACTACATCATAAATTTTGTTTATAGCCTTTGTGTTCCCGAAAGTGAAAACCGAGAATTTTTCTCTTATTTTCACGGGATTTAATTTGTAAACTAATTATTGACAAATAAATGTACGCATTTAGCCACTATCTAAGAATAAACGAGTAAATAATTCATCATTTTTCGATTTCACTTTTACACAAGTTTGAAATAATATTTTATTCCTTTCATTATGCGAAACCGCAGAAATTATTGACGGCTTAACTTCTGACTGCTAAATTTCATTATTTTTATTCTTTGACAATTTAAAACAAATAGTCTGGTTGTGTTTCCCTCCTCATGTGTTACAAATCAATCCCGATTTGCAATCTTTAATTCTGTTCTTTACACCAAGGCATAAAAAGCATCTGCCGAAAGCTTTCATTTCTTTTTTCTTCGATGTTCAAGTTACAGTTCTCCGCCGAATGATCCTTTTTACAAAATATGCAAGATTTATTAATTTAAGAAACAACCGAAAAACCATAAGTGGGTGATTCAGCTTTTTCTCCTTGAATGTAGCACTCGAATTGACGTTAAGATTTTCCAGTGGCTTGGGGGAAAGAGGAAGTGTTTCCTTGCTTTTTATTTTGAGTTGGATATATTCTAACAATTTATGAATATCGGGTGCGGACGATTCTTTTATATTTTGCTTGTCATATACCAACGTAAAATCGCTTGGCAAAATTTTTAATAAAACAACAATAAGCATTGAACTATAAGATTTAGATTCAAATCCTAAAATCGGCAGACTTCTCACATTAACCTCGATTTCATCATGCATTCTTTTTAATCTGGAAATATAATTCGATTTATAGACAGGGGAGAGATTTAACAATTTATTGATATGATGATTTATTATTAAGTCCTTTGACCGAATCTTTCTTAAAAAATCTTCACAGCTGAATCCTAATTATCATCCGATATTTCGAAACCCTCAATAGCACTCAATGCTGGCCCGCCTAAATACGACTTTAAATAATTGAATTTATCTATTTTTGTCAACCTGCAATTATCAATAGAAACTTTGAAGATATTCCAGAAACTAGTAAAATGTGCTATATCACCAAAGAATTTTTAAATATTCTATTTAGGGAGTTTTACTTGTTTATTTTCATTACTAGAGTTTTGATTTGAGAAAAAGATTTGAGCTTCGGTGAAGTTTGAACTTACAATCTTAATTTGCTTTAATCTTTTTTGAGCACGGAAAATAGCTTGCGATATTTTATCAGCATAATCATAAATAGTGGGCAAATCAGCTTCGAACTCTTATACTTTGCATAAATTTTCAATTTGTTCATCTAATTCTTTTAAGATATCTGTTTTAAGTGTCAGTTGATTAACACATTCTTCTAATAAATTAATATCTTCACTTTTTTAACAAATTTTCAATTTGATTCACTAATTTAGTACAAAAACTTCGCACAAATGTTATATTTTTCTTTATATTTTCAATTTTCATTTTTAATCAATTTTGCATGTAAAAAATATAAAACTATGGATTCAACCTTTGCAGTCTTCACAAGTTGCACAGGTGGTGCAATATGCAGTAATCCAATATATCACAGCACAAATAAAATTTGGAATCTAATAATCTATAGTGTATACCAAAAACAACAGATGATCATTTCCCGGCCGATGCACCATGAAAAAAGAAAATCTAATTGATTAATCTAAATAATTCGAATAAATCTGAAATCGAAAGAATGCCTTCAAATCATGGTTCGGAAAAGTAAATAAGATCATATATTACAACAAAAACAATTTTAATAAACAAAAAGGTACACACACAATAGACAATTTTCATAAATTTGAAACAATCAATTATATTCGAGATATCAAAAGAACTTATAGTACCATCGAAAGAGAGAGTGTATGTGTGTTTGAGTACTTATCTCCATCAAATCAAAATCTAAAGTGTTAAAAAAATGCAAGTAGTTGGCGACAGCACCATCTATTAAAACTTTTTCTTCAGTATTAAGATTTTATGTGTTTTATAAAAATATATTCAATTTGTATATAGATATAAAAACTTATTTTATGCAAACTGTCTATTTAAAAAATACAATTTTTATCAAAATAATGTTTAGGTTTTTTAATTATAAGCAATTAATATTTTACTTTAAATAGTAAAACTACAAATGCGTAAATTAAAACAATTAATAAAATAAATATATTAGGCTTATAAATATTTTTTATTTTTAATTTAAATTTAAAATGTTTTGCAGTTTTATCAAATCAATTTATACTTTTAAATTTACACTCTGATGCAAAATGTTTCAAAGGAAATAATCAGATTCAAAAGAGATAATAATGCTTCTATGTTGAACATTTCAACTTAAGGAAAATAATGTTATTATTATTTTGAGAATTGGAAATACATCTGGTTAGTCAAAATGAATGC
>JAPDSC010046729.1:0-12615 GCA_026290005.1 Latrodectus geometricus
ACTCTTCAACTTGATTTAGTAAGCAAAACTCTTCAACTTGATTTAGTTGGTTTTCACTTTTTTTTGTTTTTTTTTCTTTTTTTTGTATTTTTTCGAATCCATTTTATGTGTCATAGCAACAAGCATGTTATTTTTTGTGAAAAATAGATACATAAAAAGTAATCAGAACAAAATGCATTTATGTTTCCTCTTCCGAATCGGTACATTGTTGGATTTCATGATGACCATAAGATAAAGTTAAAATACCATCATTTTTTAAAAATTTTTTGTCATAAAACGAAGACAATGTTGTTTTGTTTTGTACAACTGTTTTTAAAACATGCTTTTTGGAGACTATAGAATACTGTAAATCTTTAATAGAAAGTTCTTCTTGCAAAACTTGTTTATATTTTTCATGAGTTAGAGAAGCAAGAGAACTTTTTTTTTACTCCCTTTGCTGCTTTTTTTACTGATTGATCTTCACATAGTAAACTATACATTTTTGGTTTTAACCCTATAAATTCTTTTATTGGCTGACAAGTTTCATTTTTTAAAGTTCCTAGTCGACCTTTGTTTGTTTCACAAAAAAGATAATGATTTTTATCGAAATTGCTCAAATCCATAATTTCCATAAAGTTATTTCGTATATCTTCGTATACATTTGGGGTTTCTATGTGTAAATAAAGCGAATCAGTGTCTGTGTACAACAAGGTGCATTTAGAGTTATAAAATTTTTTAAAATATGAGAAATACAAGTCATATAATTGTAGTTTGGATAATTCTAACACTGTGAATCCAATGTATATAGGCTTGTCTAATCTTAGATCAGTTTGTTTCATTTTGAACAATGTTAAACTTTCGTTTAAAGGTTCGAAGTATTCTAAAGCAGGGCTAGATAAGTACTTTTTACATTCCTCGACACTGAGCGCTCCTTTAACATTAACCCTTTTCCTAACATTTTGTAAACATTTCCCATAAAAGGAATTATTTAGTTTTTTAAAAAATAATTTTTCACTTTCGGTTTTACAAGATAATCTTTTTGAGTTGTTAAATGTAATATATTCTTTTAACCATGGGTTTTGAGAAAACATTAAAATCTTATGTATCTTGGAGAGCTTTAAGCCCTGTTTCAGATAAAATTGCAAATTCAAATAATGTACAATATAATGTTTTTTTGGATAAAAATTAGGTGTTAATTTTTTGCATGGAAAGGTGTTCTTAAGCCCAAATTTTGTGCACAGTTTTTTTGCATAAGGAGATAACATATCGAACGTTATTTTGAGATGTTCTGGTGCTAATGGTAAATCGTTAAGTCTCTCATGTTCTGTTTCGGGAATTTCTAAATCAATCTCTAAAATATATCCTTTGTTGCTGTTTGGAGGAATACTAAACACATCGAAAGAGTTTATTTCCTCTGAAGATAACCTACAAAAATTACCATAAGGTAAAAATTGGCTCATAGCATATCCATAAAGATTAACTATATCTAATGCAAGAATATAGGAATGGGGTTTCGAAGAATCGTAAGTGGATGGTACATAAGGATTGTTTGCCATAGCATAACGTTTACCTACAAGACAAATTCCTCCTCGCATTTGGCTTTCCAACCAAATATAATCGTTAATGTTTTCCAATAACTGCAATTCAATTTTACAAAATTTCAAGCCTGCATCAAATGTAAGTTCGCTTATCGAAATATAATGTACAGGATCAAGTTCATAATATTTTAGAGAAAGAGTTCGAAATGCGCAAAATACTTCTGCAAGCATTAAAACATCTGTATTTTGATATAGTTGTAAATAATCACCAAATGTTTTGCAATTAAATGCTCTGAAAACGGCTACAGCAGGAATATAATCTTTTTCAGTGATATTTTGATGTGTTAAAACATTAAAAAAAGCTGCTTGAGGAGGTAAACCAATAGTTTGAAGTTTGTCAATGTGATCACAATATGAATATGGAAATACACCTTTTCGATGTAGCAAATACTTGTTTTTGTTGTGTTGAAAGAAACTATCAAACATTTTGAATTCATGATTCGAGATTTTCAGATTTTCAATTAATGTATCAAGAGAGCTGTCTAAAAATTGAAAACTATCTAAGAATTTTAAATGATCTAATGTAAACATAGATATTTTTTCTAAATTTAAAGGAATTATATTAATATCTTTTGCATATTCTCTAGGCAAATATTTTAAAAGTAAATGCGAGTCATAGTTTCTGCTATTGTGTATGACTACAGGAATAAAAAAAGTTTTTCTGTATTGCAAATTGCAATATTGGTGTGCTCTACCTTCTACAAAATTTTGGTAGTGCAAATGATGTCGAACAATTCGATCAGTTTTTTTAAATTTTTGGTGGCAAATAATACATTTTGAAAAATCATATGTTGAGGAATCGTCAATTTCAATTTCGCTAACTTTTTTTAATTCAGCAATTAGTTTTAAAGATATTTCTTTTGCTTGATAGAGAAAATGTTCCACCGCGTCATATCCAACATGATAGTTATGATGAATTATTTTATCATCTTGATCGATAACAAGCATTGCATAGGAGAGAGGAATATGTTTTTCCAGCTCACATGTAAAGGATTTTTTATCATTTGGAGTAACAGTCGAAACCTTAGATAATGCGCATTCGAAGTCAGCAAACATCACAAAACAATGTTTGAGAGATCTATTAATGTTTTTAAATTTCAAAATCAGATTTTTAGGGATTGAAACACGTTGTGGCTTGTTATGAAGGCAAAGAGTTTGATGTTCAATTAAAGTCTGTTTTCGTACAAATCCATTCAAACAACGTTTGCAATAATAATTAAAATGCTTTTTATGTTTCAAAAGTTTGTTTATATTTTTTATTAGATAATAATGCTTTTCATAGAGAAACAAATCTATTTCTCTATAGTTTTGAGAACTAGTGTAAAGAGGATATATCATGCCTTCATCAAAAGCAAAAACATTGATATTTAATTTATTTACATTTTCAAAAAGTTTGATGTTTGCTATCTCGACAGGAAACTTTAACATTTTTGTATCAACAGCTTGCAAATGTTTTTTGTATATGCTACAGCGACCAGCATGCTTTTGCTTAGGAAATAACGCAGCTAATATGCAATAAATGAAGCATTTATTATTAATACAATTGATAGATAAAAGCGCTTTTTTATTAGATAATTTATTCGGTAGTTTGACCGTTTTACATCCACCAATAATTTTGGCATAATTGCCAATGTGTAAATCTACAAAATCGATTTTATGCGGAAGCCATCCGCTTCCGTTTCTAGTAAAATTATCAACAGAATTCATAATTTTCCTAAAGCCCTCATCTATTACGGAAAATATTTGTGCAGCAGATAAAATGCGCAAGGCATTACTGCAGAAATAATAAGTTTGATACACTGGTGTGTTGTTTAATTCATCGCTTAAAATTTTTGTAAACACAATGTGTAAGCAAATGATAACACGAATTCGTAAAACAGTTGATGTATTTAAAATATTATGAATCACAGGTCTGAGTTCGGAATAAGCAGATTCTACAGAATCAAAATTAGTTCTTGCACGTAATGTTCGAGTAAAACCATGGAATGCAGAGTTCAATTCTTGAAAAATAATATTAGCCATATTTATTTTTTCTGTTCTGATTACTTAAATGTATCTAAATTATAATCTTATTGTTTACATTCTTACTCAAGTATCAGGTTCAAGTTCTCTTGTTTTTATAAAATCTTGAATTTTTTCCAATCCTACAATCATTGTTGGAATCTGATCAATATTAATATTAAACCTGTTCTTAATATCACCAGCCTCGTTATATTTTAGAAAGCATAAATAATGTTGTTTTCTAAAGTGTTTGATTTCAAGAGCAGTGTTTTTTCCCAAATAAACAGAATAGTTTGGTATCTGTGAGTTTTTAGTTTCAATTTCTGTAGAGATGTTTCAGTCAAATTTTTTTGGTTTTTTCTTAGGAGCGCAATCCTCATCATCTATTATTCTAGCTTAAAAAATAAATAAAAGAATTTAGTTTCGTAGCTAAGTTTAAGCATTTCAAAATAACTATCAACTTAGATTTCTAAAATTTGGTAAGATAGAGAGAAAACGCAATAACTGAAAAACAACTTACCACAATCCATGTTGAAAATCAGCGGAGAACTAATGCACAAATGCAAATGTTGATGTGTCAGTAGCATAGGAGAGTTTTTATAGAAAATTTTCCTGAATTTTAATTATCAAGCTGAAAGTTAAAGTAGTGTAGGTTGCTCATAAATTAAGTACTTTCAACTATGTTACAAAAACATGAGTGGGATTCTAGGTCATTTTAACGAATATTCTTCAAAGTTAATTTATTGTAATAAGCCATTTGCATAAAGGCGTTTAAAAAACATAAGTATCATTTAAGGTCAATTTATTAAATTTCCTCCAAAGTTAATTTATTCCGAATACTCCTGATCTATAACATTTTTTTCTCTATCATAACTCTTAAATTAAATGTTTCAAGAATAGAATTATTTTAAATTTAAAAAAAATGAGATACACACTATTATATTTTAATATATTTATTATGTTAAGCAACAAGTTACAAAATATTTAATATACAATGCAAATTTCTAATTTGTTACAAACAATGCAAATAAAAAACAATTTCATCATTGTCTAGTAGTTTGAAGTATCCAAATTTTGCTTCAAAATTTGTACAATCTGCGAGTTCATTCCATGAAACACCTTTCGTTGCTAAAATACTCTCCACAACTGATTCAAACAAAGTCTTGTGAGAAGAATAAACATTGTATTTCTCTGCAGTATTATATTTTGTCAGTTGGCAGAAACCAAATCGCTTTTCATCTCTTTGATTATCATGTAGACACTTAACAATGTCTGTGTTCGACAATATAGTGAAATACATTATCTTCGCAGGCTCCGCAGAAGTTTTATGAAGTCGAGCATTTTCAGTGCACTCTAGAATATTATCATAGAGAGTATTGTGAATATACAAATACTCACATCTGGAGCAAGGATCCATAACAACATATCCGAATCTCTCCATGTCTAGCGATCATCTGAATTCGCTAGCTATGACGTTGTTATAATATCTTTCTTTTTTTGATTTTCTAATATCGCCTCTCGATAAGATTTACATTGTTGATTGGAGGAGAGCAATGTTGAATGATTTATCAATTTAAATTGTTGATGCGCAAAACGTGTTACAATTCGTTCATTTTCGCAAACATTTGTTTCTGTTAATCTCGTAATAGGTAATCTTCTATTCACATGCCATAGAAAAAATAGACAGAAAAGTCCACATGAGCTGGTACGAGGATGTTGTAATATATGCGAATTCCATTCTATTTTAGAGGAATTTTGAGTAATAAATTTTTTAATGTTTCCTTTCGGAAATGTGCCATAAGAACAAAAAAAAATGCCATTTCGGTTGTTGTCAAAATAGATCGCTTGCCAATATTCTCCCTTCTTCGTAGAAGGATGCGTGTTTACAATAAATGATCGATAATATCCTCGTGTTTCGGGCAATAGATCACTCGCAAACACTCCGCCAAACGTTCCTCTAATTTTAGGATCGCTGAGGGCTAAACTTAACAGTGTTTGCGTGTCCATAGTATTTAATAGTCAACAAATATATTTCTACTTTTGTCAATTTCAATTAATGATTGCATTTCCATGTAGACTATTAATGTAACAGTTTCCGATAGTTCTCTATCGAATTTCAGGTGAATCGATATTTCACCGCTTCTGGCTATATTCATAAATGGATCGCTAGCAGAAAAATCTTGCGTGAGATCGAACACATACAAGCAAGTATTCTCTTTATATTCTTCTAATGTGACATTAGTATTGTGTTGAGCGAGGTCTGTGAACAAACTTAAATAGTTTCGGGCATACAGATTATTTTGATAAGAAGGTGTATAGGCTGTCATAGGGATTTGAACTCCGTTCTCCGATAACGAAATATAATTCAGATTATAATGTTGGAAATTAAACGGATTCTTCTTCAAATCTCCATTGAATGCAGAATTGGATACTAATCCTAGAATCATACGCGAGGGAAGAATTCCATTCATTGCATTAGGAATTATAACACTCTTCAATCCTGAACTGAGTGTGAATGTCTTAGTCTCAATTCTTGTGAAAGGCATTTGCACCAGAGATTGTTCTAATGCTTTTTCGTGGCCAACTAGAATTGAGCTCGATACATCGCATTTTCTGATAAACAGACTTATATTTTCGATGTGTAAGCGATAACTTCCAGTGTTAGCTAAGAGAGCAAATTCGTCCTTTGCTTTTAACAAACGAATTCGTATCGTTGTTCCGCTAATTAAAAGACGTGGTTGAGTTCCTAAGTCAATATGAAGCATTCCGCACATATCAAATAGTTTGCCTTCTTTAACCCGTTTCCATCTCTGTTTTAATCCAGCATTCTTTCCAGTATCTCCCAAATTAGTGTCATCATATTCACCGACAGTATCCTTGCAGAACAAACCAGCACTCAAAAAATTCTGTTGAGAAGATTGGGGATGAAACAGAACACTTTGTATAAAAGATTTGTAAGGATAATTACTTTCCGAAGAGATATTACGATCGTTAAGCGAGATGTGGCATTCGGAAAACATAGTGTTTAGCAAATAATTAATCGGTCCGCATCGATCATTTTCTGTAAAATTTGTTCCATCAGCTTTCAAAATTTTCGCCTGAACATTCAAAAACACATGCGATAAATCGAAATATGCATCTCCTAACCCGGTAACAAGAAATTCAATTGTATTGCTATCCGAAATGGAAGCAATCGGATGTATTTCTACAAATGAAGAATGATCAATCGCCAGTTGAATAGGCGATGAAACGAAAAGATCTAGTTCGCTTTTTGTGCAGTAGCAATTTTCCATGTTTTAGAGCTCTGAAAATACGTCTGGTTTATTTGATTTCCTACGCTTCGAGTGTTGCTTTCTAATAGTTTTCTTCCTTTTAAGACCTTTTCCACTTAATTTGCGAATAACATCGCTTGTTATTTCGCGTCCTGTTTGGCGAAACTGATCTCTAGCAGCATTGCGAAGCGATTTTCCTTGTGATACATCTTCAATTATATTTCGACCAGATGACAATAAACGTTTTCCTAAATATTTTCCAGCTTGCATCATCAGCGGTAAAGCAAATCGGCGCAAGTTACTGAAAAAGCCATAACCTCTCTGAATGGGATAATGGGAAGAAAAGTAAGGGTCTGCATTGCCTGTTTGATTTAAATAATACGCAATACAATGTTCTGGTTGTAGCCTGTGACCGCGCTTCGACATGGTTGAAAGCAGATATGGAGATCGATGAGAATGTCATTGGATTTATATAAATTTCTTTCTGAAAGAGAGCACTAAGTTTGTTTTACCCGATATGAATTTAATAGGAGTACCGCTGCTAGTGCGCAATTGAATTTTAATAATATCAAAATATTGTTTTTTTACTCTGAAGTACAACGGCACAGAAAAATATTTAACAATCTGATCATTAGATTCGTTTGCCACTGGGATAATTTTTAGAATAGATGTTGAGGAATCTCCTACCAAGGAAGGTGATACTATATCGCAGTATACATATATTTCTGTAATACCTGCGCGTAAATCCAAAGTATAATCAGATTTATAATCACCCTGATGAAATGTTCTTGCAGTAAATCCTAGCAAATCGCTAAGCTTTTCTGCAAAAGTGACTATGGTGTTTGGGGGAACGTGTAAACCCACCTTAGAATCAGGCAATATCTGTAATGCTATGAATTTGAATTCTTTGAATAAATCTTTAGCTTCACGATACATACCACTAGATATTTTGTATGTGGCAGTTCTATTCTCTTTACGAATACTCGGAAAAACTTTATAACTGATCACGCGAAATTTTTCATCTTTTCATGAAGTAGCAGGCTGTGTATAGGAAAATTGTGTTTTTGTTTGTTCTCCTCGTATTACGAAGCTGTTATTAGATATGTTTAATGCAGTCATTAATCGAGGACAGGAATTTCGTCTGAGTTCGATATTTACATGCGATGGCAGCAAAACTGTTACTTGGTTATTATTGCTTTCAATTTTAATATCATTTGATAACGATATTTCTTTTAATTTGTTATTTATCTGTTCTATTAAATCCCCATCTTCCAGTATTATATCATAGGTTTGGTCTACAATCGGTTCTCTTGCAATCAGTGTAATTTCCTGATTTCTAAGAACTTCTTTATTTGGAGAACGATAATGAATATAAGCAAGAAATCCTAGTGGACTATTAGGTGTTATATTGTCTTTTGTTGGATCTAGGCTCAACAACCTTAGCAACTGACTTCCTTTTTCAGCTGTTGTAATCCATTCCCATCCTCGTTTCAATTCAATTTTCAGTTTCTTTCTCTTTTCAATCAAAGTAAATTTTAGGGGAGGATCAATAAAATATTTTTTCATATTTGCCATTATTCCTTCTACAAAGTCTAAGTGATCTTCATTGTAGAGAGGAATACGAAATGTTGGTAGTAATGTTTCTATTTCTACATCAATTTCTCTCTGAATGATATAAGAATCGTTGTAACGAGACTGAATTGTAAAGTACTTTCCTGGAAGAGTAGCTTCGGCTAAGCAACATTTCCATTCTCCGATCAAAGTGATAGGTTTGGCTAATTTCGTTCGAAAATGATCTGGTGTATTGTTAGGAAAATATTTCATACTAGCATTTGAAGGTAGAAGAACATGAAAGTCATTCAGGATTTCAACCATTCTGCTTTAATCCAAGAATTAAATGAATCGTCGAAACCAACCCACTTCACCAAAAATTGTTGTGAAGCACCTTTCCCCTTAGTACGAATAATTTTTTCAATTGCCCAAAAATCCTTATCAGACTTATTTATTTTAACGAGTTCTTCGGTGTAAAATCTTCCTGTAATTTCCTTGCCAGAATGGTCTTGCAATGCATATGTAGGAGGGTTTGTTGGATAACGTTTGTAAATTCTAAACGTTTCTTCAGTCCATCCAGGAAGATAGCCTTTCTTAAAAACTTTCCTTGCTTTTGAAATCCTTACCACATCGTTAACTGCAAAGCGAAACTTGACTGGAGAGTCTACATTGTACAAGGATTTATATAAGCGAGGCTCATCAGCTTGTGTGACTTTGGCTGGCGCCATTCCATGACTTCGATGAACTGAATGGTTGTAAGAATCAACTATCAACGGTAAAATGTCTAAATATTTATAAGAATTTCGATATGTGAAAACACGATACATTTTATTTTGTAGTGTTCTGTGAGCTCTTTCCAAAATTGCACATTTTGCTTCACTTTTCGTTGAATAGTGATGGATATTATGTTTCTTGAACAGTGCACGAACTGTTTTATTGTGATACTCTTTCCCAAAATCTGTTTGAAGATTTCTTGGCTTTGCCTCTTTGAACACTTTGTTGAACACCTTAGCAATCGTATGGGCTTTCTTGTCTTTAATGGGAATTGCTCTTAAATATCTTGACATAACATCTATAATTGTTAGGAGGTATCGATAACCATTGTTAAAGCGTGATAGTTTTTGTAGATCTACCAAATCACTTTGCCACAACTCGTTCACTCCGTATGCAATTGTTTTCCGTCTTTGGAATTTATAGCGAACAGGAAAATGAAGTGTATAAGTATCTTCTCCAGAGAGAAATTTTCTAACGCGACTCTTCTTTACACCGCTAGCTTCTGACAGTCTCTTGACACCTCCAAACGAACCAGGTTCCTTTGGATCATAGTATAGTTTTTTTAATCTTTCCACCTCTCCCAGTTTATGAGAGAAGGAGAAGTTTTGTTGTCTCTCTCTCGTATTCCCATTTCCGACCAATTTGTCCATTTTTGAGCTTCAGGTGAAGTATCAGTATTCGAGAGTTTCAATAATCTTTCCGCTGTTGTCAATCTCTTTGAATTAGAGTTCTCAGCGATATTTGGTGTTTCTGGCGAGAAGCCTGGTTCTTTATATTGTGGGTTTACTTGTGAGAGAAGTAGATGATCTCGAACATATTTATTGTGAATCCAGTCTAATGGTATGTTCGCGTCTAAAATTCCCTGAAGAAGAGTATTGAATCCTCGAGGCGGTTGTCTAGGAACTTTTTCATTCCTCATTAAATAACTGAACAAATCAATTCCATTACTTCTGTATTCTGGTTTCCCCTCTTTTTCCAATTCGTTTCTATCGTTAAATGTGTAACTCACTTCTCTCAGTTTTTCTAAAATCGGTAAGATATACTTCTTTCTCGATTTCGGAACTGCATATGCTATGTATTTTGCAATCATATTCATTCTGGGAGGAACAGGTACAGATAGTTCTTCCTTCTGGGTTTCTAGTTCTTGTAATAATTCCTTCGGAATCTCAAACGGTTTTGGAGGAGGAGGAGGTTGCATTAAACGCTGATATTTCGGTATCCAGTGTGCTAATAGCTTAGCTTTCACATCATCAGGTGTTTCTTCTTCGTGCAATAACTTTGAAATTTGATCTTCAACTCTTATTTCAGGCTTGTTCAGCTGATAGTATTCTGAAACAAGCTCTTTTGGAACTAATGCCATTTTTCTAGCCATTCTTAAATTCGTTTTCCTATAGCTTTTCCTATTACACCTCCGATAAGACTCAAAACACCTGGAAGGATGAGAGGTAAAAATCCTCCTCTTTGGTTAACAGTTAATATCTTGCGTTTTCGAGCGATAGAAATGTTTTTGTCGGCTAGCTGTCGAATGATTCGTTTATAACGACACAAATTTCGAACATTCAATCGGTTCGAGATATTCCCGTTTAATATGTTTTGACATATTTCACACAGTGTTTTTATCTGTTCGTTGGTGGCAGTCTTCAATATAGCATTTCGCTGTTTAGGACTCGCGGCGGATAAAATATGCAACAAATGTACATGTCGTTTAATTCTATTCATTTTTCTTCTGGCACATATACCCAATTTATACCGTTATGATCTGGAAAAATGGATTGTCGTAATCTTAATTCTTCATCCGTTGTTGGAAAGCAATCAACTAGTAAGAAGTGATATTTTTCCGATGTTGCCTTTTTATAGGCTTCCATAAAAAATTTGGAACGATTAGGAAACACTTGTCTTCCAAAACAAGCGATTTGCGATTGATCTCTGTTGTTTCGGAAAAGTATTATATAGTGAGCATTCAAACTAATATCCCTAGCAATTCTAATGCGGGGAAAAAGGTTTTGTGTTATTAAAATTATGCTGAAATTTTTATGATGAGATCCAACAGTAAACATTTGCGATATCTCAGGTGTTAAATTGTTCATAAGATCATCAAGAATCAAAAGATCAAAATGTTCATCTTCTGTTGGCAAACCTGCTATGAATTTAATATTTCTTTCTTCGTGAAACCAGGGTTGAAAGATTTTATAACACCATACAACTTTTTTTATCGGTGCTTCGTATATTTGCTCAGAAACAATTTTCCGCACTAAATGAGTTTTTCCGCTTTGACTGGGACCATTAATGATCATCGACGATGGAAATTTAAGTCGAAGCAACATGATCGGTAACAGGTCAACACATTTCGCAAACTTTACTAAATTCTTTTTCTGTTAATTGAACTCCCACAATCTCAGGAATTGGATTCAATGTTTGGTTGGAGAAAAAATATCGCAAATCGAATATTTGTTCTTTATCTTTGAAGCAGATATGAAGAAAAATTTTTCTTCCTATATGCTTAGAAACGAAGCACGATGTGTTTGTGATATTCACTTTTTGAGATAGATTCGATGGTGTTTGCGCTTGCAAATAAATCAGAAAAATTATGTATTCTACAATTATAACACTTAGTAATATCACTGCATTAGATAAAATTTGTTTCGACATCTTTGTCTTTCGAAGCCGACATTGAGAAACGAAATAATTTTGCTCCAAAAGTTTCATATACTTTTTCCACTTTATTCCGAAAACCAAAAATACGCTGTTTATATACTTTCTCGCAATTAAGTAAAAAATAAAAAATGAATAACAAAAAAATTTAAAAAAATAATTAAGGAAAATGTTCTGAAAAGAACAAAACCTATTCTTTAAAAATATAGGATGTAAATAAATTATATATTCCTAAATATCATTTTTTTTATCTACATGGGTAACAATTATATATTTCTTTTGGAGAGTCTCTGGAGTTCGAACCTGTGATCTCTGTGCTTACTTAAAAAGAATCGATAGTTTAGAATCTTGCTTGTATTATGATTCTAAGCCATCGACTCTTGTTCAGAAAACGTATATAATAGTTTTTATCTTAAAATAAAACTTTTTTTAAGTTTGCTACGCATTTAATTCATCTACGCTGCATTTAATTTCTAGGTTAAGATTATCCCAATCGCACTTGTTTTTGAGAATTGTGTCAGTCTTGAATAATCATCAGAATTTTGGGCGTCGTAGCTATAATACAACATTTTTTTGTCTTTAATGGAAGAGATGTGAAACCTAATAAGGCGTGTAGAAAAAAAACTCCTACTGTCGACCAACGTATTATCTTCCCACATAATCCTCACTAATTCGGATTCCAACTTCGTAAAAGTTTACAACTTGAAGTAGGCGTCAGCGCCAGCGCAATTTTCTTCTCTAATGGAAGATACATGAGATTTAATAATGTGGGTAGAAACCCCCCCCCC
>JAPDSC010046737.1:0-42863 GCA_026290005.1 Latrodectus geometricus
TGTGTGTGTGTGTGTGTGTGTGTGTGTGTGTGTGTGTATATGTATCTATGTATGTATAAACATTTTTGACACATAACATAACATGTTATATTCAGAATAATTCAGTCTATTTTTTGGTGAAATCATTTTGTGATTGTTTAATTATTAATCAGTATTGCACTTTTGTGAAGTAAGTATTATTTATAATGAAAACAAAACGTCAAAAATTGTAAAGTTATAACTCTACAGATCGTGGATGTTCAAAAAGACATAAAAGTAATTGGAATCAAGAAACTGTGTATTTAAATTAGTAGAAACTGGAAATTTTACTATTGTCTTCCCAGAAATAATGATCATTATAGTTCAATTTATGTTTATGTTTTATTTTAAAATTTTATTTCTTCATGAAATATTGAAGTGTAAAGCACTTTAAGTAAAATATGTCAGAGTTTAATTTTAAATCTGATGCACGTGACTATTTGATATTCTTTCCAGTAATAAATCTAGAGTAAAGTGGATATTATAAGATCATTTATACGAGTTTTTTGTCACGTTTTTGCTAAACGTAAATTATTTCATTTCACCATTTCTCTTTACAATATTCTATTTTAAAATAAAAAAATTAAAAAAGAAGCTTTAGTTTTGGCATTCAAATAGCAATCATGATAAAAATGTCAGAAAAATTTCTATTGACAAAAAGTAGCTACAGGTTACAATGCAATCTTAAAATTTTTCTTGCTTATAAAATGTTTTAAGGGCTTCGTATATTTTAAATAGATTCATTTGATATTTGTAGTTAAAAATGGTTGGAACAATATTATAAAATTTATTAAGAGTGTAGCATACCAACTTCATTGAGAACAAAATTATTGAAAATGTAAAAAATAATTCCATGCTTAAATACTCATTTATCTATTGATTTTACACACATGCATACATGAATATAATCACAGGTTCATTAAGTATGATGGATATTTGATTACAAGCATATTTAAATCTAATTTTCAATCATTTTATTCAGTAAAATCAAAAACACCATTAAAATATACTGGAAAACGTAGAACATAAGTGATTTTAAACCATACATTTACAAGTCTATTTTTTAAAATTTCTCAGAATTTTTTCTTGATAACTGCTTTTTGTTGATGGAATTGTAATTAAAGAAGTGCACATATCTTACCACAAATGTGTTTGTCAGTAAGAGATAATGAAATGCTTCTGCCACTTAAACAAATATATGCATTTCTATATCATTATTGTTTGCTCTATGCGAGCAAATATTCTCCTATTGCATAATACCATTTTATTATCAAAATGTAAAAATGAATGAAAACTAGTACCATCTAGTTTAATGTCATTAATGTTATACACGCATTGGTGCTACAATTCTATTTATATGTCAATGGTGTTATATGATATCAACAGTCATAAGAATGTAAAAAAATCATAAAAAGGAAGCCATATAAATAATAATATTTTTAAGTAGAACAATAAAATTATTAAGAATCTTTTTTATAATATTATAATCTTTTTAAGATATAATTATTTTTAATGTAATATTTTTTTTTAATAAAATGATAATATTTTAAGTAGATCTTTTATAATCGATTATGACTCTTTATAGCACCAACTATTAGCATCCCATGGCTTTGTAATATTTCATCACTTTCTAGAATAAAAAAGTTTCAGGTTTGTTCCTAGGACTAAATGAATAACGGTAAATGAATATTGTGCTTTGTCTTCTGCTTGTATATTTGTTGGCATAAGAGCTTGATATCTTTTAAATTTTTTTCTCTTTTGAGTGAGTATAATCCTTGAAATATCTCTCCATAAGAGAATTTACTCCCTAGATATTAAAAACCTTATAACATATTTTGACCATTAAGTTTTTCAAGTACGCATTGTCAAAATTAAAGAAAATGGTCATTTCTGCGTATCTCATTGAATCATTTACAGTAGGCTGACATAAGCAATAAGAATATTTCAGTGTTGTAAAACTTACATTTGAGGATGGTGTTCACTTAAGAAAGAATATGAGAATATTTATGTTGCTTATCACTTAGACTGTTATCACAAATACATTATTTCTAAAATTAACGACATAGTAAAAAAATGCAAACATATTACTTTTTATTTTCTAACTTATTGGGAATCTTGAACATGTTTGTGGCTGATTAGTAATGTTGATGCTTCAGATTCATTATATAACTATTATTATACTTTTTCTATCCTTAATAAACTCATTTGTTTTGAAATAAACATATTCCCGTTGAAAAAAAAAGAAATAATAAAAGTATCTATATTTTAATAAGATACATTTGTACATTTTGAAATAAATTCTGAATTTTTCAGCTATTTTAGCATAATTTTAAATTGTTTCTACAATTTCCCGATATAGCATGTAGAAATGAATATTGACTGTTAGTTTATCCTATCATTTATTCCATTCTTTTTTTTCCATTTACATAAAAAAACAATGAATATTATTTATATTCAAGCTTCTTAAATTACTGCCATAATTTGCATATGCATGTTAAAACGTAACAAAATTATTGTGATGTTATGTCATTAGGCACATATTTAAACCTATCAAATAACCATAAAATGTTATTAATTTTAAATATGAAACAAATTTAGGAAAGAAGTTTGACTTTTCATAAATTTAAGAGTTAGTCTCCATATTTTTTTTCAATACATGTGTTAATAATGAGGTTTCGTATGCTTAACATTATATGTATTTTAATATCTAACTTATGAATTTCAGGTAAGTCTCAAATAAGAAACTTAAATTAAGAAAATATCATAGTATGTAAGAAATTTAACAATGAATAAATATAGCATTTTTAATAAAATGAATCATTTGTATAGGAAACGATTTCCACTTTAAAGATCCACTAGTTGCTTCAGAAGAAAGATTGGTAAGTTATTTTTAAAATTTCCATTACTTTCATGGATATAAGTGGAATTAAAATAGTTTTTATACTAAAAAATATCAGATGGAAGAAATGCATATATACTACATTTATTATAAGTAAATCAATGTTATGAAAGTTTCAATTTTAGTAAATTTAATATGAATATCTTTGGCTCAAGTTTATTGTTTAACTATTTTTCATAACTTCAAGGAACTAAATTTAAGAACGATGTAAACATTGTTTCATCTGCAGAAAAATGTTCCTGAATAAATTATTAAATGTTGATTCTGTACTGAAATGTAAGCAATTTTTCCAAGTATTTAATTAGAACTATATTACTATCATGCTCGGCATCACTTATAGAATATATGCGATCTGGAAAGACCTTGAAAATCAGTTATAATGCAGAAAGTTTTGAGATAATAATCCCATAAAACTTTATAAGAGCTTATAATATTAAAATTCTCTAAAAAATTATTTCATTATTAAAGTAAAAAAAAAAATCTTTTTTATTATTCATTTACTTATATCATTTTTTATATTTGTCCCTTAGAATAATTAAGAAAAAGAAATGTGATCTATTTAACTTAGTAATAAAATAAGATTCTAAAAGGATAGTTTGTGAGAAAACTTTTTAACTCAAAGAATAAAATGATATTTTAAATTTAAAAGTGAATATATATATATATATATATATATATATATATATATATATATATATAAGAACAGCTATTTATAGTTACTATATTTCAACAATTTATAAATATTGAATATATTTGATAAAGTAATTCTAAAATTTACTTCCCATATTAGGAAAGAAAAATAAATTTAATATTGCTTAGCGAAAATATTAATTTTCAATAAATTTTGAGTAAATTTTCACATTAAAAAGGAAAGCCTATTAAGTCTCAATTTATAATGTAATTTTTGTTAAAAATTAATATATAAATTAATTAAAAATATACTTATAATACATTCATGGATAAAATAATTCAATATAGATGAAAGAGTATGAACATTTATCTAAGCATTCACTCGTGGTTTTAAATACACTATTAGGAAAAACAATAGCAGCAAACTCTCTTTTATCACATGAAGATTAAAGCCGTCTAAAATGTAGTATTTCCTATTTCTATAAAAATATGTCATTTAAATATTAATTAATTTTAATGAAAATAGTTTTAATTGAGTAGAAACCCGATACATTTCAAAATTATATAAGTTTAAAACAGAAATTGGCTGATATTTTTCAGCATATACTTTTAATTAGAAAAAGAGAACAATGCTACATTTATTTACCGATATTCAGTTTTACATATTCAAGTTCCATGAGTTCTTTTATATTTTTAGCCAAATAGTTCATAAACTCAAAAAGTATGTACTATCTATGGCTAATATTATCACTTATATCATTCATTATCATCAAAAAATTTTAAAAAATAATATTTAAAATGCGTATTACAAAATATTTTCCTCAATTATGATAAACTTTTATAAAATTTAGGATTCTTATGTAATTTAAGTGGTATTTTAATAGCATTTAAATAAATGTTAAATTAATTAAAATGAAATAAGAATTCTGTATAGATATTAAAAGAAAATTTTAAAAAATGCTTAAAACAAGAATTCAGAAAACTAGCTTAACTGCGTAGTTTAAAATGTTCCATTTTTAGAGATTTTCGCATGATAAATTTTATATGTAACTTTACTGTGACATTCAAACAAAGACACGCTGTCATCGAATATGTCTCTTGCTCAAGAGAAAACTGTCAGGAACATTTGCCAAAAGCCAATATTCCTACTTAGATTCGCTTGTATTTTGGCGTGTTATTCCTGTTCATACATTATAACAGTAAACTGTTTCCCATTTTCGGGACATATATCTTGTTCCCTTCTTCTATTCTGTAAAATGGAGTATTACAAGCGATATATATACATACGTATATATATATATATATTTGACTTCTAGTCATATATTTTCATAATATATTAAGTAAATATTAAGATATCATAAAACATTTATGTTAAGTTTGTGTGACCTCTAATGTCCTATAAAAATTAAAAATATTCTATCTTATAATCTTCACTCGCACAGAGTTAAAAAATAAAAGTGTGTAACGTTGATACTATAAATATATATAACACCATAAGTATTATATATATATATATAATTAAACTTTTTAGAAGAAGATATTTTATATAAAACTACTATATTATTAAACTTAATATAGGGAAACATAGTGTTAATTCTATATATATATATATATATATATATATATATATATATATATACAATTTCCACTAATGAACATTGAATTTCTTCAATTGCTTAAAAATTATGATTTTATATCATTGTCAGTTTATTTTATTATTATAGTACTTGAATTATTTGTCAAACTGTTTCCATATTTTGTACATAAAATTTGATTACATTTGAATTTATATTAAAATATTATAAATTAAGGAAAAGGTATAACATTTTAATTACGTTATTCTTTCCAATTAATAGCGTAATAACTCATTTTTTGATATAAAAATAAATGCCACTTATTTAATTATTATCTGTTTTTACAAATTCAATTCATAAATTTATAATTAAATATAATATCAACAATACGAATGATAATATAATTTTATGAAATGACTTCAAATATTAGAATGATAAGAAGACACCGAAGTATTGTTTGTTAATAAGCAATACACATTTCGAGGAAAAACATAATTCAACTATTTTATCTGTGATTCATATCAATGCATTTACATATCTTTGAAGTGCTAGCAAACTCCTTTACCATGAAATAAAAAATAAGCATAAATTCGGTAAGATGACAAAATCATTTTTACTCGACTTGGACATTAAAATAGAATGCAATTTCTCTAGAAATTCTGCGAATGACTTGAACAGCAAGCAATGTTTAGCAGGTGTCCTTCCTTTCATCTGCGTTTCTGCAGTTCTATTTATAAATGTGGTAACCCATGCGGATTGTAAACGTTGAAACGAAGGGCTTTCCATTATCGCTGCGTGACTGGGATTGATTTATTGTGGGTTAGCGCTTTGAAATGCATTAGAGATCGCTAGGACAACAATTAAACTCCCTCATGCTTTGTTTAGGCAAGCTGTTGTTCTGTTGCATTACATAATGTTAAAGCGATTAATAATATTTGAGAATTTCGCTTTGTAATTGAAGCCCTGGCTTTAATATTATATGCATAAGTAATAATGCTTTATGCGCTAAATTAATTTTATGAAGTATATAAAGCAAAGTTGATCGTTTTATTATTAACTATCTTTATGTTGAAGTATTAGGTATAAAATTTAAATGATGAAAGTTCAAGGCAATGATAATTATATTTCAATTGTTAATGAATTTTGGCATATTTATTTCGAAAATAAAGCAATAATATCAATATTAAAGTTATTTTAAACATATCAGAATGCGCCAAATTTTGCTATTTAAAATAAACATAAAATATTTTTAAATGTCTTCATTTTACAAAATTATATTTCCGCATACCATACCTATAATTACACATTTTGAATGAAATTTTTAAAAAACTAATATTTTTTTATATATTTATTTTTGTAATATGAGGTATTATTCTGATACATCAAACAAGAAATTGATTTATTTTTTTAATAAAATATTTTTGCTCAAACAATTTATGATACACATAGGTATTCATACTTTATGTTTCCGTAATTTTCCATAATTCATCAGTGAACAAGAAACTGTTTGTTGTTTTTACTTTATTTCTATATTAAGTAAAAATATATAAAAATAATATTTTTATTTCAATATTTCTACTTATTGATATTTCCTGTTGTTTCAATATGACATATATAGAGTTTTCTAGTAAATATTTATCACGTCTATTTCCAAGATCTTAATTTATAAATTAAATTTATATTTACATATTTTAAATAAAAATTGTGTTAGGAAAAAGCATCAAGTTAGGTGATTTTCTGCAATGTATGGTAACTGGACGAACATAATATTGATGCATGATAAAAAATTTAATACATTTGAAACAGAAATTAAATAATATAAATCAAAACCATAATTTTCTTCTCAAAATTATTTCATATAGGACAATATATATTCTTTTGTGTGTGTATGTGAATACTTTAAAGTAATCAGAAAATATAACTTATAAACATTTTCAGTCCAACTGGTTTTTTATCTTATGTTCCATAATCAAACCAAACTATTAATTTAAATAGAGTTATCAATTCATATTTTAGATTTGAATTAAAATAGATATATTTTGTTACACATGTTTTTAAATGTATAATTGTATAATTGTACAAAGAAAAAGAGATCTAATTATTAGTTTTACCTTCTCAAAATTATTCACGTAATATATACTCTAAAATTGATTCATAAAATAAATTTTAAAAAATTAATATTTTAGCTCAGAAATCTCGAACAAATTTATTAAGTTTTTATTAAATAAAAAAATAGAATATTCATACTGAAAAAAACATTGAGAAATAAATATATTCTTATATATAATCGCTATGAAACGTATTATATATAAGAAGTTCCTCAGCAAATTCTATAGTATTTCTAACTGTTATAAGGATTATTAAAGAAACAAGCATTTTCTTCATTAAATTGACGTTTCAAAATTCTTTCCTTGGATAAAATTCGAGATAAAATAATCACTTAAATCAGTTTGTAAAAACTCTAGTTTTAAAATATATCCAAAAACCCTAACTACAATAGAAGTCTTATGAATTTTTCAGATAATAATAAATTATTTAACTCCGTTTTCAATTTAAAAGAAAATTTACATTTTATAAAACAAATCAACCAACAGTTATAAAAATACATTTGTATGAATTAAAATAATAACAATAATGGTATTGCTGATAAAATATGAATATTGAAAAACAATTCCACTATTAATATTTAACGTAATAACTATATATTCTGTAAATTAGTATAAAATTATTAAAATTATATATAATTATTAAATCTTAACCAAAAATATCTACTACGTAATTACATAAAGGAAAAACTTCACAAATTAAACTGCATAATGAAAATGGTAGACTATGAAAATTATTATCATGTTCCTACAATTTTTTTTTTACTTTACTTACTTTTATTTGTAAAACTCTCTAATCACATCATTTACATTTTTAACAAATGTTTTTATCTTTCAATTTGTGTAAATGTTACAAACTTAAAAATGAATTAATTTGAAATTTATAAATTAACTATAGTCATATATGTTCCATTTTCTAATAATAAATAAAGATAAGCAACTTGGATACAATATTTAAATTTATAGGTTTTCAGTTAAATTTAAGTACAACTTTAATTAAGATATTTTGAATAATTATCATATTCCCCAGTTTAACATATTTCAGATATATCGATATTATTTTATCTATCACATGAAAAGTACATTATATTATTCATAAAAAATTAAATTAAAGATCATCCTGGAATACAGAAAATCCTTAGCATTTTAATATAATGAATTCAAAACATTGCAAAATTTTAACTTAATTTACTCATTTAAAATTCTACATCATGTGTTTAAATTAGCGTAATTTTCTCGGAAAGAATTTTTAATTAAATTTCTAAAAAATTAAAAAAATAGACATGCTGCCAGAGTTCACATGTACTGACCATTTTTTTTTTTATCTTCCTACATAATCAAAAAATTATGTCATTTTTTTTTTTTTTTTGCCCCATGTCTATGTGAGTCGGAAATCTTATTTATTATTGGTCAGGAGATTCTGGCACCAATGTATAAGACTTATCAATAATAATATTACTGTATAAGACTTATCAATGAAATGAAGGGTTAGGAAAGCCAATTATCATGGATTCAAGGAATCATCGAATGATTAAATAATACCTAGGTACACAAGGGCATTATTACCCATAATGCAACTTGGAGAAACTTCACCATCCATGTATTATTTCACACTACTGAAACTCTTGTATAAGACAAGATTACGGTCATATCAGATTTTAAATCTCCCGACTTTAATAATACAATTAAATTGAATTGTACATTGTTAAATAGTGACTGATCATGACAACTGCCAACAAATTGAAGAACAACTAATAATTACACATATATTCTATTTTTATAGTATGTCAAGTAATTATCGATTTCGGCATAAAGAATGTAATAATTATCTGCAATTTCTCTCAATATACCTTTAATTTAATGGAGCATAAGAACGTGAGGTATAATGATGTGGAATGAAATATTTTTTGCATGTCGAAAGTGTTCCTCTTTCCTTCAAATTTAACAGCCTAAAGATAATGCTACCAGTAGAATTATCTTTCATGGCTTTCATTTTCAGTTCAGTTTACATTACAATAATGTTAGCCTTAGCATGACTACGGGTGTTAGAAACACTGATGAATACTTGGCAGAAAGTATCTCATGATAACACTGAAATCTATATCACACTTTAAATAAGCATTAATATTATGTATACTTGTAAAGGAATAGACCCACAAACAATTGATTTCAACATTCCTTGCATAGATTTTCCACTCCAGCTAAATGTTTTAATATTTTACTTTCATCGTCAGCCCATGTGGTATTCAAATGTTTCTATTCAAAAGTAAAACCATTACTTCAAGGTAAAAGATCATTATCATCAGATATTTTTGATGATAATGATCAGAAACTTCATTATCATCAATAATTTTGTTATACAAAAATAACGTAACAGTATATTATAAATGCTCATAAATAATTTTTATAAAAACCATGCTTACAAATCTTGCAAATATGTTTCTATATAAATGACTTCAAAATAAAAACATTAGTCCTTTTTATTTCTTTCAAAAATATATTTATACAATGTTACTTTCCTCTTCCTTTGGGATTTCTGCAAATTCACTGAAAGAGTAGAAATCTGTTAACAGGATTATATCTAAGACAATCACAGGCTCAGGTGGTGAAACTCTTGAGCAGATGATTGTGGGCTTGATTGAACACTTCAGAAGCAATATAGAACTATTGGTGCAAAAAGTACAGAATGTTGTCAAAATATTCTTGTTAATCGGACTGTTTTATTGTTTTTAATCAAATGCAAACTATTAATGTAATAAAAAGGAATCAATAGTGATAAGCAATATTAAATATGTTGTATATTTTAACTACAGATAACCTGGTTGAAAAAAGTAAATATTAAATTCAAATGCTAATTTTATAATGCTCTCGAAATTATTCCTGTGTTAAATCTAGTAAAAAAGCAATAATATATTTTTGAAATGAGGTAAATTATAAATGTATTTTTAATATTATTTTCTTCTTTCACATGAATATCAATTTTAATATTTTTTTAAATAAAGTCAAATATTTTAAAATGTAAAAGGGTAATTGTTATTAAATTTAAAGTTAAATTAAATATGCATTTAATGTATTTTTAAAGAGATGAGACAGAGAACTATATAAATATCGAAAATCGATAACATTAGCTTTTGTATAAAATAAAGTATTAGAAAATTATTTTGGAGGTGGTTTATTTACTGTCAAAAATTATATTATTTATGCACTTTTACTAAATAGGTATTACTTATGTTAAAACTTATAAAAGTTAAATAGTTACCTTTAAAGTAAGAAAGAGATTATATTTCCTATCCCATACTGTTTATACCATTCTTTATTAGTGTTTTTAACTACATAAAAAACTTTTCTTTTTGTTAATTAAAATTAATTATCAAACATTTTAGTTTAAAATTACTTTTTTATTATTTAATTTTGCTTAAAAAATTCTGAAAATATCTTAAGATGAAAAAACGTTTAGGGTTTATTTTTATTTTTTTTGTATAAAATATTTATTTAATACATTAATTTTTATATTAAATTTAAATTTATTAATTAAATTACAACATTTTTTTTATTTTATGAGTCAAAATGCTACATATATGTCGATATTTCAAATTATAAATTGTATTATTATGCTCAAATAGAGATATAAATTATATCTCCCTATTTTTTCTTATCTATTATTAAATTATATATTCTGATACTTTCGAAATCATTTTATTTTCTTGTAAAGAAAAAAAAGTTTTTCGTAAATTTTGTTTTCCAAATTTTTAAATATCAAGTTAATTTATGAACATTATTTACACTGAATTATTATTTACTAACATTTACATGTATTACATATATATTGACACAAATAAATGTTTAAAAAATAAGAACACACACAAATAAATAAATATTTTTTATTGTATAATTGCTAATAATTAAGAACATGACAACAATATTACTCACGTGTAATACAAATATAGAAAACTGCGCAAATGAATGAATATTCTCTTAATTGAATTTTTTATTTAGCTTAGAAAATATTTTATGTTCTTTTACGCATATATTTGATTATATTTTATTATTGAATATAACTATTTTGATAAAAATTTAAATATTTAATATAACAACAGAACATATTCAAAGTAGTTATAATAAATTAGTAGAAAAGAAAAAAATACGAAACTATACTCCTAGAAAACATTTGAAATAATATTTTTAACTTATTTCGAATGGTTTTGTATCGAACATATAATTATTAAATTTTTTGATACAATATTTATGCCTAAATGCAATTTTTTAAAATAAAATCCTAGTTTAAAAAGGATTGATACAAAACAATGGAATATAGTATTTCCATTGTTATCATTCTTAGCTATATTCTTTTTATATTATTCCTTACAATCTCATAAATTGAAAGACTGAAAAGTTGATTAATTCTTATCTTTTTGCATTCTATTCATTAATGATTTAAAAGTACTCATGATTATTTTATTTAAAGTTGGTTGTGATTATTTTTATAACATTTAGTGTTACTTCATTAAAGCTGCATTTGAAGCTTAAATACAAGAAATCTAGTAAAAAAATATCAATGGGTGTTAGTGAAAACAAATTGGGCATAATATGAACGCAGATTAAAATTAAAAGTCATAATATTTAGTTTTTATGCAACGTAATTACTTTTTATTCTTTTACACAAGAAAATACATAAAATGTATTTGTGGAAAATGAAATTTAAAAAAATTTAATAAAAAACTACTATTAATTCGAAATTGATTGAAAATTTTTCTTCGAATGAGGTATCATAAAATACTTCTTTTATGTTGTTGACTGAAAATATATTTCACCAACTTTTAAGAAATTTCTTATTTGAAATGAAATAATAAAACTATACAAACAGGATCATTTCTAAACAACAAATATTATATATTAATATTTGTATTCCAAAAAATATGCAATTAAGTAGAATTATTTTTAAAAAATCAGCGAATTTAAAAAATTCAGTAAATATTCTTGCAAATATATCATTTAAAGGAATAAATATTGAGAACTTAGATTCCTATATATGTTTTTTAATTAAGAAATTTAAACTAAATGTGATGTAAACTTAAATGTGCAGATCAATTACTTTTAATATATTTTCATGATTCTAGGTTATTCTATATAAACAAAATCGTAAATGATTCTGTCTTGCAGCATTACATAAATGAAAGTAAATAGATCAGAATTTGATAAGATACATAACCAAATGTTTTATATAAGTCTAAAATATTGTTATAAGCAATTTTGTTTTCAAAAAAATGAAAACATACTTTGATGTGAACTTAAATTAATTGTAAAATGCAATTCGAAATAAAAACGTAATAAAAAAGTTCACAATTTTCATTCATATGACATTTTTGTTTAAGACCGTAGTCTTTAATAGGTTCATTTCTGAAGTTAACTTCTGTTTGTGAAATACAATTAAAATCTCAATTTTTGAAAAATATTTGCTTTTATAAATTTTAATATTGTTTAATTTTGCACATCATATTTTAAAATTAATACTAAATACTTAAAGTTTGAAAAAATATTTTTGTATTCTGAAAATTGTATAGTTCTTAATTTAAGTCATAAAGAGGCTACATTTTCAAAAGATGATTACTTTTAAAATAAAGCTCAGTAACCATAAATTAAATAAAATTTATATTTCTTCATTTTTACACAAAAATACAGCATGTGTAAGTTCTACTTTAGCTCAAATATAATATATCAGTTCTGACAAAACACAAAGTAAAGTATTTAAAATTTAATTCTCAGTTGTCACGAAATATAATACTCATATTTTATGCTGTAAATTATGTTTATGCAAGGACAATTTCTGATGTTTGTTCGCTGTCACAAAACTTTTGCTACATCGACAAAGATGATTTACACCTCCACTGTGTTCAATGGTAAGTCATAAATCAAAAGGTTTCTCACCGATACCTTGTATACATTTGTCAGATACGTGTGTAACATTTTAATATCTTATTTCTTTTGAAACTTTTGCCTGTTTTATTTATGATTCATGGAATATTATTTATGTAAGTAATTTCTTATTTTATTCAAACTATCTTCTTTCTAGATCTACCGAGTGGATTTCAAAAAATGAAAAACTCAATTGTTAATATTATATTCTGAATGTTTTGAATTTATTATTCCTTTAAAGTAAACGTAAATACTTAACCCTATTATCTTATTGATACGTGTAAAATATATAAAGCATTTTGTCTCAAATATTAATTAATATATTAAATGCATATTCTAACTTTCAGAGAAAGTAGCTTATATCAATATATAAAATTGTAGCTAAGTAAATAAATATATTAATAGTATTCAATGGTTTTTGAACTCAATAAAATATGTTTTTCATAAATGAATCATTCGAATGTGGATACCTTGAATAGTCAATAATTAAGTACAAAAAATTCAGTTTTTTCACATAAATAACTACATAATAAGATACACATAATACGTAATAATAGTTTTAGATAAATAAATACTTTAAAGAACTCGTAACAAGTTGTGGAATTATAACTGCCTCAGAATATTTAAATACGTATACCTTTATTGATATCCTAACTAAACTATTAAAATTCCAATCAATGTTAATTGAAACTATAGATATATAATTTTAAGTTAATCATTGTACACATAAAATTATTTTAATTATAAAATATTTTATACTATTATATCAATGTAAACTTCTTGAATATATCGATGACATAATACACCAATTGCAACAATTAAAAATAAAGAAAGTTGAGAAAAAAGTTGGAGTTATTATTGATCAAAATGATACGAATAAAATAATTTGAGCAGCAATATTTCTTAGTTTATTTTCAATAAGAGTAATTTATTACTTTAATATTAGAGGAATTGCTAACTTGTTTCAAAGAATAATACAATATTTTGTTTTGTCACAATTACTACTTTTATCATGTAATATTTCTTGCGTAAAATTGAATACTTCAGTTCTAAGTATAGGAGTTTGATTACCTACTCTTTTCAATAAAAGACATTATTTTTAGGTAAGAAAAAAATTTATGTATTTGTTTTTGACTTTTGCAATGTTTATTTTCTGAGGAAATGTTTACGAAGATGGCCAACCATTACTCCACAGTTCTAATTGGCTGATAGGTAACATCCAGGAATGCAGATGACATTAGATATTTTAACTATTAAATTTTAATAAATTCAACTTAGAGGAAATTAATTTTAATTACTCTAGTTAAATCCTATATTATTACATAAATAATGTAATGAAATATTAAGGAGCTACTATAACTAGATATAATTCATATTTCTAAGGATTATACTTTTCATTCATATTAAAAAAATCTTCCATTTGCCTTGTCCGTTTTAGATTCTTTTTTACTAAAGACAATTTGAGCTACTTTTATTTCAAATACCATGTGAATACTATTAGCATATTACTATGTAAAGATAAATTGATTAATAAATTTTACCTAAACAATTGTAATTGAAATTAAAGATCTCGATAAAATAAATTTATTAACTTAAATATGTTAATATTTTTGTGATTTAAAAATGTTTTACATATTTGAATTTAATCTTTGAATTTAATTTTTTAAATTGAATTTCAATTGCAAAAACTGTTATCTATTACAAGCTATATTGACAATTGCAATTTATTTCGTATGCACAATAATATTACTATAACATAATAATATTTATTTTAAAATAATACAATGTACTGATAATTGTTCAAAGAACGAAATTTGGCTCACACGAAATTGAGTTGAATGCATAGTACTTAAAGAAACTATTCTGCTGAGAAAGAATATTACTCAAATATTTTAAATTCCTTTGAATTTTTCATAAAATATAGTACTATTAGTTTCATCTTTGTAGATTTTCTTTAAAAAATTAGTATTTTATAATGAATGAAAACTGTTTATTTTAAGAAGTTTTAATGGATTTCTTGGTGATTTGAAAAATATTCATATAAATTTAAAAAGCAACTGTTATAACATTCAGTAATTCATATAACTTCTTTTGTAAATACTCTAAATTTTTCTACTCAATTTTACATTGAAATGGAATTATTTTTATAAATACATACAAAGAATTCCTGAGATTTATCTTTCTTAAATAGAAAAATGTACTGTTATTGAATAAAATAACAACATCTTATTTTCATCATTAGAAAAGAAGAAAAATGTAAAATGTTATTATTTATTTAAAAATACTGTATTCGTATTATAATAAGAAAAATGTACTCAAGTTCAAAAATATATGTTAGAGAAGTATTTTTCATAAGAAATAATTTGTCAATTTTTCAAGATTTCATTATTTTTATTTTTCTAAACTTTATCCACACATAACTATATTTTATACATTTTAATTGAAAACTGATAAATTATATTTCTTTGGACTATATACTATATAAAAACATAATGTTTCTTTCTAAACATTGTTTAACATTTTATTGGAATATTTGAATAATTTATTAATAAATATAACTTAAATAACTCATTTTAATTTTCTAAAAATAAGATATCTTAGTTTATTCATTTTTGTAATTCATTTGACCGTAATTATTTCAAATTTTTCCGGCGTAATATGAAAGAAATATTTAATTGAACATTCAGTAAACATAAATGGAATGTTTAGTAACATTTGTCATTTGTTTAATTTATTTTATTAAGAACAAATATGTAAGCATTAATTCTAATTACATTTTAATCGAAATGTTAGGAGCATTTATTAATAAATGTTATCCCCAAAAAAGGATTTATGGGAAATTCAAAATTATGAATTAATTTCTTTTTTCATCTGCATTGAATTTCTATATATAAAATACATTTTTATATATTTTTAAGCAAATATCATATATTTATCACAAGAGTAGGGAAAAGGCCTCTTAACGTTAAACTGCTCTAATAATAGAAGACAAAAAGTGACAGTGAGTTGCCTCAAATAACGACTCAGGATTCTGTCACCATTTATTAGAGTTACTCAACGTAAAGAAAAGTTCTTAATGATTCCTTTCATATCAGCGACATCGCTTCAAATGGAGCTTTCTCAAATTCACTTCTAGAGCAAAGATTTATTCTTCGTGACTAAATAAGTCGACTCACTAAAGCTCTCCCTTTCAGAAGTCAAATTAGGAGAATGATAGCCGCCTATACTTTGGTATTGATTGGGGCGAGAGTTACTATGTCGCGATATGTTCAGTGATAACTCCTAATGTGTTAATCACGCGCGTGACTTAATTCCAAAAAGAGAAAACGAAGCAGGACTCCTCAGAGCGAGAGGTCACGGGGGAAGCTTGCCCGAAGGTCTCAGATAACACGCTAATTTATGGCAAGTTTTGCTTAAGTGCAAAGATCTCGGACTAACTACATGAGAGAGGGCTGTTGGGGAGATTTACAGCATTTGATTGGAGACGTTAATAAGGGAGTAAGACGAAATAAATTGCCGGAAAGGATGTCGAGTCTCATTTTTGCTGTGAGCTTATTAAATAGCCAATTAAATACCTTGTACTACTTGTTTCCGAAAATTTCTTTGAAACAAAATAACAATAAATTTTAACATGTGGAATATTGTTTAGGTCATTGAATTTGTTTATAAGAAGCTTATTTCTTTATGGGTGATATTAATAAATATTTGCATTTTTTTAATTATTGAACCCTCAAATAATTAAAACAAATTACGTTGAATTTTTAATATACTATTATGATCATTAATATATGATCAGAAATGAATTATTGATATGTTAAGTACTAATTGAACAAAATAAAATGCTTTTTAATATATTTTAAACTGTAATTATATATTTTTCCAATTTACATTAATTAAGGCTTTTACTAGGCATGTACTTAATTATTTTTTCAAAGCCATGTTGATACTTGGTTGGAAATTGGTCACGTGGACCATGACTTTTTTATACTAAAAGTTTCAAATTTGTCTGTGAAAGATCTTTAAAATTAAATGAAACTTTGTTGTAAAAATTTAACAATTTTCCGAAAACTTAATGACAATGTAAGTACTATAAAAAAGCGCAATAATATCATCTTAGAAGGATTTAACAGAAGTGCAAGTCTTATTCTTGTATTTTAAAATATAACATACAAAACAAAGCTGATTATAATATATTATTATTTAGAAAATAATTAATTAACTCTGTCCCTTATTCCCAAAGTATTATTTTCATATTACTTCAATCGTTCAAAATAAATCGTCAATATCAAAATTAATAATCATAAATCGTAGTAATAAATCACACTAAAAGTCTTTTGAATTAAAAATTTGAAAATTTATGTTTCAAAAATGCATTTTATAGTTTACGAAATTATGCTTCCCGTTTTTGACACATGCCATCAAATTTTAATAATATTTTTTAAAAATATTTTCAAAATTTATATTCAGATGTTAATTTTTTTACAAACATAATTGGAAAATATAGATACTGACTTGTGCTGAAATAAACCCTATCATTTGTTAATCTTATCTATTATTTTTTTTAATATTAAGTAAATGAAAAATTTCATGTTGAAATGAAATTCATGTGATTCAAATTGTAATAGTTGCCATAATTATTTCATGCACGTATGTTGAATGCTCAATAACTCATGCAAATATTTTGAATAAAACTGAGAAAATTAAAAATATTTTATTCCATTTTGTTTTAATAAAATTTATAAAATGAAAATCAATTCGCAATTTGCTACATTTATTGGATTGAAGGTTTTGAGATCCATTTATTTATATCAGGATTTACACATGCCCATTATGATTCTTCTTTAACTAATAAACAAGTTTAAAATATATATATGCTTTGAATGTCATTAATACATTACAAAGTTTTAATGCACTTTATTTACAAGAAATAGCTTTAAATTTCAATTTTTATTTTAAAAAATGTGATTTATTTTTTGTACATTATTTCTTTAAGCCATTATTAGGAGTAAAAGTATGAAAAACATTATGATAAGAAATTAGTGAAGTTTGAAATTAAAGAATATTTTTGAATTTCTCAATATTCTTAATGTTACTTATTTTTCCATTTTTTATTAAAGAATAGAAACCCGTAAAATGTAATAAAAATGTTATTTTCAATAAATAAATTAATTATTTTCTGTTTTATTATGTCAAAATATTAAACATTTATGAATATTTTAATAACAATTAAGTTCATTTTTTGGTTTAATATATAATATCTTTAATACATTTAGACCATACGCTTAAAGCAATCCAAACATTAAAAAAAATTTTTCTTCAAAATGTATTTGTTTAGAACGAGAAAAGTTTTCTGAATTATGAATACTATTTAAATATTATGTTTTTGTTTACTTCAATACTTAATATAATTTGTAATATTCCATAAAGAATATATTTTCTGTTTTTCTGTAATCCGTTTAAATATGTAAGCCTATCTTAGTAAATATATTTTAAAATTTGAAACAAATGCATGACAATAAAGTTAATTTTTATTTAAGAAATATGTCTCACATGTTTCATGTTGTTGATCTCTGAATGACTGATTTTATTAGCTTAAAATATAAACTTAAAATATTGAGTCTCTCTTGTGAAACAAGAATAAAACAGTCACATATTTTATCAGAGTAAAATAAAACATCCTAAAATGAATTTGTTAGTTATATATATTTAATGGATTTGCATAAATGTATTTTTTGCTTTTAGAATATTATTAATAAAGTTGTACGTATACTTATTTAGCTGTATACATTCTAACTGAAATAAAATGCTAAAACATTTTTTCAAATATAAATTATTTACTTTTCCTAAAGTATTTTTAGAGGAATAATGTTCGCAGTAACATAATTAAATTCTATTTAACTTTTCTACCTTGTAACTTACAAGTTTCAAACGAAAGCACTATAACTTAACATTTATTGCTTGCAAACCCCCCTTCCAGATAATTCCAGAATTTCACTGGAATGTAACACCTTTTGCAACTGTGAAAGAGATTAATTCTTCCCTCTGTGAACCCATTAACTAAGCACAGTCAAGTAATTGTAATTGGGTGTAAATGTGGTAACTGTAAACAAGATTCATTAAGGACAAGTGTAAACGATCAAAATAAATTGGAATCACCTGTTAGAAGATATTGTTGTCCTCCATTAGAAGATATTGTTACCTCTTCAATCTTTCTGATTTGAACCGGTGGTGTGGCCGGAAATATGAGTACGAAAGTGATGTCAGATGAAGGTTCTAGATGTCTGATATAATGAACAGACCTGTTGGGGGCAGGTGTTCGTAGCAGCGTGGGCTTTGCTGAGAGACTTCTCCCGAAAGAGTCCGAGGGTGGACAAGTCTACGTGACCGAAAAAGAATGGGCATCCATCAGGTTCTGAAGACGAGATCGGCTGACCTCGAGCGTCCTGTATTTTCTGGAGAGGATCATCGACATCATAGAATGACCTTCCGAGACTGTTCCCTGGGTACGTAATTTAGGAGTATGTTTCCTGCGAGTAGTTTTTCCTCGACTTAAGGTACAGCGAATGTTCCAGAATTCGATGAATTCATCAGTTTTCCTGGAGACTACAATTTATGAAAGCTCCTAGTAAATTATCCATAGAATTTGTAAATAAAGTTTAGTTAAGAGCATTAACTTGTGTGTGAGCCTGATATTTTAGCGGTCCTTGCTTACCTATAGTTTATTCTACCCGGACTGAATAAGCTAAAGCACACAAATTCAACTTTTAAAAACTTCTTAACGCTTTATTTTAAAAAATAATGGCAAAACTTAATTTATTTCTAAAAAAAAAAAAAAAAAACAAAAAAAAAACATTATGCAATTTCCATAGTTATTTCTAAAATAAATTTAACTTCTTCAATTAAGTTTGCGTTAAGGGTAAAAGTAATTTCAATTTAAAGAATAAATGAATATTTGCATTTGCTTCTTTAGACAAGTTATAAGATTATTCTTATTATTTTCAATGAAATGTAGTTACATAGTTTGTGATAGATTTCAAGTTTTTTTTTTTTTTAATTTAAATTATTCTTATTTCCATAAAACAGTTTATTTATATGTACTGTACATTTTTTGAATAAAACAACAGTAATTTAAGAAAACCGTTAGCTATAACTTTCAAATATTTTCAACAATAAGTTTCTTTGAGTAATTATATTCTTATTTGATATTAAAGTTTATACTATTCAAAAATGATTTAGTTTAAATGATTTTATATTTTAAATTATTACATATCAATTACAGTTTTCATTATAAGTAACTTTCTTGATGACAAAAATATAATATTCTGAATTACATTATATAAATAACTCCTTTATAAATATTTTACAATTTGCATTATATTAAGGTACAAAAATTAATTGAATTTTATAATCATTCAAATACTATTTTGATTTTTCAACATTTTACCTCCTTCATTTATGGAAATTTAAAAGAGGGGTTTTGAAATCAAATAATTTAAATTTTTTTGAGGTCACAAACTCATTATTATTTTTTTTATTATACAAACATATTTTTTTAATTTTAAGCAATTTCACGTTCCAATTCAGTTGAAATTTTATAAATATGCAGTTCTCAGATTAACATATCCTACAGTTTTTAAAACACAAAAGGAGCACGTTTCAAAAAATATTTAAACACTAATTTAATATAAAACAAATATTATTTCATTGTTGAAAAACTGCATTATTTAAACATTCTACTTTTTATTTTGTAAATGCATGTACAATACAACCATATTAAAACTGAAAAAGTCTAAAATTAATATCTGAGAAATCTTTTATTATGTATTTTTATGATTCATATTTTATCATCATATGCTTATTATGTATAACAAACAAATGTATATATAAGAAATTTACATTGTAATTTTTTAGCCTTTTATATAAGTGTTAAATATAAAGTCTAAATTTTCAATCATGTTTATTGACATTTAATACAAAGAATTATATAAAAAAATAGGTTAAGGAAAACGTAACAACAATTTTCAGTTTTCTCAATTCAAGATATAACAAGTTTTTATTAAAAATTTAACTTATAATTTTTATGAAAAGGAAATAAAATGTAACTTAAATTTATACTTTATTTATAACATAAACATGGACAGTCTCTTCTTTGAACACATTTAGTTATTGTATCATACAGATTTTATACAAACTGATAGTTATTCTTAACAACACTCAGCATAAATATTAAAAAATGTTTAACATTAATGTTCCTAAACAATATTACATTTTAAAGTGTTTTAAGTAGTTAAAAATATATAATTATTTATATAACTAATTAATTAAATTTCAAAAAAGAAATTTATAATTCTTACTATCATTGTCAAGGAGAAACGTTATAAGCAAGCACAATTGCAGCTGGAAAAATATATATTTATATTTCATAAAGTCTATTACTTAAACAAGGAAGTAGAAGAATTTATGCTTAATTTTGAAAGCTTAGTGAGTTATTTCTTAACAGCTTTATTACATTTCATTATATATCTTTAAAAATATATTATATTTTTTGTTTCTAAGAAGAATGAAACAAAATTATATTTACATAGTTATATTTTTGTACACGATACAACTATATAGATATAATTTTCACACCTAAACTCAATATTGATATCCATGGATCATGTCAATCTAGTCACATTGATGGTTTAATAAATATTTATATTAGACTCGATATAGAAATATAATTTAACATGAAAAATATATAATTAACGAAAGCATAAAACAAATTATCAGTAATATAATATAGTAAAAATGTACTAAAATCAACTGTATTTCAGAGATGAATTTGATCTTTCTGATAATAATTTTAAAACAGAGACGATCTATGACATGAAAATAATTCATCAACATTTGTAAAGACTCAAGTCAATATCAGAAAAAAGTATAGAGAGCAGTTTTTTTCAAGGATTTTGGCAACTATTTATTTGTAGAAAGGTTTTTTACAAATAATCTAACATCCTTTATGATTTTTATCTCAGAACTTAAGCACATACTAAATATTTAAGTTAATTTCTTGAAAAGTAGTTTCTAAAGAAAAATTATTTAATTTAGTAATTGTTCTTCTTATTAATAAGAAATTATTATTTATGGAAAATTCTTTTGTTGATAAAAATTACGTATATAAAAACAAATTCAAATTAAAAGAAGCAGATATAAGGAATAATACTAATATGGATTTGTTTTAGGGCTTTTAAATGTAAAAACGACATATATAACTGAATAAGATTCAAACTTATTGAAAATGCATATTAAAATCATTTTGGAAAATGGAAAAGGAAATTAGTGCTTCTTGAATAGATCGACAGTTGAAAAAAGAGAAGAAATAAATTATGAACTTATATATAATTTTTCCTATATATTATAATTTACGACAAAATAACTTCTGAAACTTCTATTACTTTCAAAGAAAGTAATCAAATGTTTGGTAGGTAAACATATAAATAGTATTTAGTATTGAAAGAAAATGAACTGACTGGAGAAAATATATGCTGAGTTTCCAAGCAAATAGTATATAATGTTTAAATAAGTAAATTGAATATATTTCATTCAAGATTATTTTTTATAGTAAGATAAGTTATTTATTTAAATTTTTTAATGCAATGCTTTCAAATAAAAAAGTCATCTGTTTTTCCTTTCTTAAAAATTTAAATCAAATTTATTTTATTATCAAACTTGTTATTTTATAACCCATGAAATATGTTGAATATAATACAAATGTTTGTCTAATATAATATTGAATAAAATTACTCTATATAGATATACATACTTCCATTCATTGCATTTCCTTACAATGAAATGAAGTTATGTAACATAATAATTATTGTCATTTCAAAATTTTAAATTATTAAAATTATAAATACCCATTTATTAAAAGTGACACATGGATAGATATTGCCACTTTCTTTTCTAAATGACAAAAATAGAAATATTATGTTGCAAACTTTAATAGAAACAAATAAAATAAATAATTTTATTTGTTTCTATTGTAAATAAAATTTAGAAGCATTTTACTTTCTTTAATTACAATTTACGAATTAATTTCTATTATTTTAACTAATATTAGTTAATATATTAATTATAGAATAACTAATATATTAATTAAATGAATTATTTTAACTTTTCATTTTTGTATTTTTTATGTACTTAATTAGGCTTTTGCATCATTCTTGGTAAGGTAAATAAAAATTGCATAACCGTCAAAATTTTTTCCTAACTATTTGTACAGCATAGTACTCAATATATATTATAACTGTATGCAAAATTTTATTTACATATATAGTACCAGGGAATTTTGAGATAAATGAGTTTACACATTTAATTATACATATTTTTCATGTTAAAAGTATCTTAATATTTGTTAGTGATCTCAGTTTTATATTTAAAAATATAAAAGCTTCATAAAATATTTTTTATATATTAAGTTTTTCATTTTTCCAGAGTATTTTTATATTTGGTACAATATATTATCAAATTCAGTCAATTTTTGAACTGAAATGTAATTAAATTACTAAATTAATAAAAAATATTACTAAGAAAAATGGGATTTTGCAACACAAAACTATCAATCATAGTTCTATTTTATTATTACAATATCGTAACAAAACATCAGAAAAATATCAGGAATATTTAAATTAGCATTCCTGTCTCTAGTATTTGAATTTCCATATAAACCAATGAATATTATTGTTTTTAATTACAATTTTTGAAATGTAAAATAAAAATATAATACGTGGATAGTAATCAATATTAATATTTAATATTATTAATTGGATTTAAATAGACATAACTAGATTCATAACAGAAATTACATTTATTGAAATTTCAAAACATTTAATTTGTTTAAGAAATTTTAATATCCAACAAATATTTATGTTGTATTTATCACCGAAATTTCATGATGTTTAAAAATTTCATTTCATATAAATTTTTAAATAAATAAAAGTATTTTTGTCTTAGACAACTTTTTCGTTTTATGTTTATTTTGGAAATAAAATGTACCAAAAATTTGTTTTTTTTTTCTTTTTAATGTAAAAGCTTATAGTAAATATCAAAGAGCTCTTTAAACTTATACTTACTACTAGGTTTTCATTCAAATACTTTGCTCTTCTGCATAATATTTTCTCAATTTGAAAAAAAAATATGAAATTTTAAATATATATGTGCAAGTTATTGTCATTTTTGATGATGTTAGACTTACAAAACTTTAAATTAAACTCGTATTACCATATATGTATTTTTTAAAGGTAGGATATAAAATGTGCTAAAAATAAAAAGATTGTTTGAACTATTAGTAAAAATTAACATATATCAGAAATAATTAAAAACTATTAGAAAAATTACATGTGCATCAATACTTTAACTAGAAAAGTATTTACAAAAAGCATAAGACCAAATGAACAAATAGCATAAGACCACATGTATTTAGAAAGCTGAAATTTAAACAAATTGTTATATTTGAACATTCTTTCATCTAACGTAGAGAATTTTGAAACTGTTTAAATATCACTTCTTTCTAATTCAAACGGAATATTTTAATATATTTTTCTAATTTGTAATGACAAAGTTTCAATTTGTTTAAAGAGAATACCAAAATCTAACGTGTGTATTTTGCAATACACATTTTACAACAAAAGTGTGTAAAATATTTCGGAAAGTACCAAATAAATCTAGATAGTAAGAACAATGAATTTCGAAATTTTTTACCTGCATATCTTATCGATTTTTCTAATGATATTGAGTGCAAAGTAAAGTATTTCTCACCAGAAATGATGATATCATGAAAATCCATGAATAATTTTTCTATGTTTACGAACACTTTTATTTTCTGTGTGTCTAACGCAATAGATAATTAAAAAAAATTCATTGAATCTGTTGATTTCATTCTGTCTATTTTTAATTAGATTTGAAATTTAATCCCTTCAAAAGGTTTCTTAATTTAATATCTTTCAGGCCTACTTAAACTGCTTTGATAAATTACCTTAAAGAACTATCGTAATGATTAACGAACTTTTTAAAACATTAATTAATTAGTGACGTTTTGCAATTTAAAAGAAATATTTTTTTAATTTCTTGTTTTGATTAATTTATTTAAATTTAATTTATCATTTTATTTGTTTTTCTTAGCAGATAGAACAAAACAAATATCATTTCATTTGGTTATTCCTTAAAACAATTCATTATGTAGGCACTTTACAACAAAACAAATTTTCTTGACTCTTTGAATTCAATTTAGGAAAGAATATGAAAGATATTCTAATTACCTAAAATAAACATTTTATAAATAAATATAAGCAACTTTTACTGAAATGTGCCTAAAAATCAAAAATTGAATTAGTTACATCATTCCTGAAAATAGTAAATATATGAATCCTTCTGAACCATTAAAGATGATAAGCGTATGTAAATTTATGACAATACTTTCCACTTATCTTCTGAGTAACTGTTTTAGAAATCAAAGTTTTACCACTGTAAAAATTTTGAAATTTTTCGCTTTATATTTACAATAGGTTATTCATACTCAATAATCATTATCAAATGTTTTCTCGTACAATAAAATTATTCTCTCGGAAAGATCAAAATTGTACAGCAAGTTTATATTAATTTAAAAATACTTCAACGAAAGTAATTAATCATAAAGTCCTTTTAATAACTGACAAACTATAGTTATTTAACTTTAATATAATAATGAAATATATTTAATATTTAAAAAAATAAAATTGAACTTTCATAAATAGTGTTGAAAATTATTTTATATAAATGAGTTTTGATTATTATTTCTTTATAATTATTTCATAGAAATTATAATTATTTATAATTTATTTATTAATTTTAAAAGTATTTAATTAAATACTAGCAATTCATTTGATCTCGATATAAATTAGAATATTCCTTTATATAATACATTTAGTGTTACTGTTAATATAATATAATTCCTTCCTTTTTAGCATTTCAGAAAATAATTTTCAGGAAAAAAAAATTATTCTTGATCACACTTAACATTTTGTGTTCCATAACTAAATAATTATTTAATATCCTTTGTAAGATTCTAAATTATGAATTAGATTTCCATTGAGAAACAAAACTTTAATTTAAGCCTTTTATTATAAAAAAAATATTTAAGCTATTATCTTGAAAACTATACAAATTATATCAATAGTATTATAACAAATTATATTAATAGTATTTATAAAGGGATTTTTCAAAGCATTTTTCAATCACTATACCAAGTGAAAATACATACATCTCTTTAAAAAAATATTTATCCATAATAAATGTTTACGCACATTATTATAATAAATATAAGATTAATTGTACAAATATTTTTAAAAACTAATTTACAGTTAGTTTTTACAAATGTATAGCTGTCAATTAAAATGTACTATAAGTACATTTTAATTTTGACGAGAACTATAAAAATGCATTGCATGTGAATCGAGTGAGTTACATTTACGTCGTCTTAAGATTTAATTTGATAATAATCTTTTATATTATTATTGATGATTTTATTCAAAATAACATGACTTGTTGTAAAGCAATTTATAACATTTATTGTTAAATTGGGTTCAGCATATTTATTCTTGCATCATTCATATACACTATGAAACATATGTGGACATGCACTATATATTTCACCTAACACATTATACACACACACCACGCACATACACTTTCTCATGTATATTTTACGTCATTTTTCTCATTTCATCTCAAAAATACATTTTGCTTAATTCCATTATTACTATGTGTTATTGCTGTTATTCAAAGAAAAATATGATTATCAATGATCAAGCATACCTTTAAAATGTGTTAAATTTGAAAATAAGTAACTATTAATTTTGTTTCCAGACGATGTAACTGTTAATTTTTACAATATGAATATTAAAATAAAACACCCATATCCCTATCGAAAATATTTGACATAAAATTTTCATTTTAAAACAAATTAATACCATTAGAGATTTTATATATTTAATTTTTGTTGATAAATATTCTGAATAAATATGATATTATTTGCATTTGGTATAATATTCAATACTTATTTAATTGTTTTTCCTATCTGAGTACATTTTATAGGAAAACTTTTCGAATAACATACATAGTGAGCCAGAAGGATACTGTCGTTTTCTTTCAGTTATTTCCCTTCCTATTGAAAATTTTGAGTATTTTGAGCATAGTATTTTGAGATATATTTTTCATTTTTTTTATATTATGTTATCTTCTTGTTTTATTCATCTGTCTATCCAGTGGTAATACCCAAAATTTTGGAGTAATCTGAGAGAGATTTGGTTAACAAAAGCTTTCAAATATATTGAGCTACATATTTTTCTCAGTGCAAAAGCTGATATATAATACTTCTATTTATTCGGAAAACAAGTTTATTTTAAATTTAAATTCTAAACTCTTATAATAATGACTATTAAACTACGGAAACAACTTTGTTAATAATTTTTTACTTAGTTCAAACCTATATAAGTTCTCTGAAATGAAGGAAAATCATATTACAGTTATTTTAAAACAATAAAACCTAAATTTTGGGATTTTTCTATACATTGTTGATGCCGGCCAATTGATGAGTGGATAACGTTCTAGACTTCTTAGCTATTAGTCAAGGGTTCGAATCCTAGTTTGGACATGGATGATTCTTTCACTCTCTTTCTCTCTCTCTTTATCAATTTTTGTCCTTTCTTCTTTTGAGATAACGGATGAATGCGAAAAAACTTATTAATAGGTTTGTGGTGGTGTGACGTGGATAATCCTACTCGTACCTGGTTCAGAGGTGTCATTGGTTCAGAGGTGTCCATAGGGTAATGCTAAATGAATAGCAATTTCTTAAATTGTTATGAGCGACCAGCCATCACCCAGTGCCCCGCCATTAGAAAGAAAGAAAAAAAAAAACATACATTATTAGTATATATATAAAGATCTCAAATATCTTTGATAAAGTTAAATATATGATTTGAATTGATTTCTTTTTGTTTTGCTAGATTAAAAATCAATATATTTCAAAAAGTAAACATTAAAATATTGTAAAAATGTAAACATTTAAAGAAAAAGTAAACATTTAAAATATGTAAAATAAATATTTAAATCTTCTATTAAAGTATTGAAACTTAACTTATATAATGTGATATCTCAGATGCTTTTTTTTTCTTTAATAAAACCTAGCGAAATATAATTTTTTCAGATTTGTCACATAAGAAAAATCTACTTAGTAAATAAAAATAGTTTCCACAACGATAATGAATTGAATGAATTTTTGAATACAATTTATATAGTTTGAATTATTATTTCGTAATTTACTTTATGCTATTTCATGTATTAGATTTTTAAATTTATTTTAATGATTTAATAAAATCTTAATGGGCTGTAAACCATTAATATCTTAAAATTGTAAAAATAATTTATTTAAACTTATTTCATTCTGAACATTCTTCAATCATCATATTTTTACTATATATTTTGAGTTCTTCAAAAAGTTATATATTCACTGTTACTAAGTAATTTATAAAACTAATATATGCCTTTACTATGCATTTCAATATGATAATTGTCGTTATATTTTCAGAAATAATGAAAATTAGTTTTCTTATTAAAATAAATATTAAATAAGATTATGCAAAAATTAATTTAAAAGTTTGTTTCTTATATTTTTAATAAAAACTTTATGAAATATGGTTATCTTTTAAATACCTTTCTTTGATGTATTGAGGTATTCATGAGTTATCTTTATAATAATAATCTACATTTAAAAACTTATGGAATATTTTAGCACAGACCAATTGCAAAATGTTTGAAGCTAATTTAATTGTTAGCTATAAAAACTTTCTTAAAACTAAGGAAATTTTACCAATGTATATAATTTTATTTATATTCATGCAGTTTTTTCGTAAGTATAATTATCATAAAGTATCATTTGCTTTGTTAATTTAATCATAAAAACATCTTATAAAGTTTTAGTTAAAAAGAAGGAAATAAATACTATTGGGTATGAGTTGTATACAATATGAATGAAAATACTAGTTATATGAATTGTATTTGTTAAAGAAAAACATTCCATAGTTACTATATTTTATTTCATAACATATTTAACTTATTTTCTATTATCACAAGCTAATTTAAATATATTTATCAATTTTTTATTAACATTCTCTTTAATGGCATTTATTTATATCATTAAGTTTCAAATAAATAAAACATTTTCAATGTTTCTTTTTTTCATTTTCTAATGTAATTAAACGTTTAATTGTCTCGTTAATGTATACTCATTTCATTATTTTTAAACAATTATTCTCTATTTTGTAAAATATTTTTCTAAATATACTGTATTACATCTTCCTAGGACTTTTAAACTTTCCTATACCAAAAATAAATAAAAGTAATGAATATGATTACTGAAAATTCATAAAGCGTATCATGTTTTAAAGATTAAATAAATTTCCCATTGAGGTAGGAAGAACAAGTTGATCATTATCTTTCTCAAAGATTTATATTTTCGAAATGAGATACACATAATTCTAGTATATTAGACTTGAGTAATGTGTAATATATCAATTTTGACAGTGTCGAATTTAGTATGCAAGATTTAATTCTTGACTACCATAGAATATTCAGGACATAATATATTACAAAGAATGTTTGAGCAAGTAGAATTATGTTTCCTGTCATTACAAAGTTTTGTTATGGAAATCAGTGTAAAAGACATGCAATAACTCAAGACACTGATAAAACATAAATCAAATGTGTCCATGCTTCTTCCTTGTTCTACAATCGGAAGAGAAATTGGAACTTTCGTGATTCGCATTTGAATTTTTTAAACTTAAAAATGTCTGGTATTTCATTCTTATTGATATACATTTATAATTAAAAGATAAACTGAAACTTACGCAAAAGTTTATCAAATTTAAATAAAAAATTTAATAATTACCTTAGTTTTTATTTAAATATTCATATATCTTATATTTATCTTAAATACTTGAGTTTTGCATAAATTTCTATAAGTTTCAAAATAATTTCTGTTATGCAAAATTGATTTCTTTAAGTGCATAAGTTGAAACAGAAAAAATACATGCATTAATTTAACATGCTTACCATTTGTATTTTATATTTTAGAATATACAATATGTTGATGAAATACCTTTTTAAATACAGATTAATTTCAGATAAATGATTACAAATTGTGTACAGTAAATAAGTACAATAACATATTTATTCTGAATGATAAAATGAATTTATCATCTTAATTTGTAAGCCATTTTCAGTCAAATCTTAATGTTAGTGATTATAAAATATTTAATTAGCTTCAGACGAAATTAATATACAATCTATGTTTATTATGCAGAGAATATATACTTTCATTAATATTTTACATCCTATGCCGTTTTAGAAAATATTCATTTTTAAATCTAATCATCGTCGTCACTATTACAAATAACACAAATTTTAATTGTTTCTAAATACATTAACTCTAACTTCATAGAATAATTAGTTTGTATATAAAAAGAGCGTTTGTCTCAAATTCTAACACTTTCATAATCATTTTTATTTAATGGAAATTTAATTGATAAGTTCTAATATAAAAGTCTAGTTAGGAATAGGTATACTGTAGAAAATTAAAATGAATAAATTTATTTCCGAGAACTGTAAATAATAACACTAATAAAAAATCAGATTTCAGCTTTAATTATAACATTTCTTTGAATTGAGAATGAAACATTAATTTTACAGTAAGTGTAAAATTCTATAGTGCTTTATAAATTATACTAGTTACTTGATAAATATTAAATTATTTCCTTTAATAATTTTTATGCATAAAATCACAAGAGTATTTCATGTAATAACAAGGATATAAATCAATTATTTAAATTTTATGTAAACTTGAGTATATAATATTGTATTGGGTATGCTTTATTGAAATTGTGAAGTAAAATTTAGCTTATTTAGTTTAAAGAAATAAAAAAGCAATATTATACTTGTTATTGAATAGGCTCATTTAGATAAAACAAAAGTAGGCCTTAACTACAATTAAATTAAAACAAAATGAAAAGTTGCCTTTCAATTTAATGACGTCGCCATTTTAAAGATTTTAATCTTTAATTTTTTGTTTACATAATTTATTTGAAAAGAAAATCAATTACGATTATCTTAAACATTTTCGTTTATCTTTTCTAATTTCTACGAAACATTCCAAATTCTTATTTCCTGAATTTGTTATACATATGGTGTATTCAAGCTGCTAATATCTGTATTTTTAAATGAAAACTTGCGCATGTATATTGTCTAAAATTATGCAATATCAATAAGCCGACAATCAATGACAACAATGTCAATATTTTGATATTATTAAGTTATGTTTCTCAATGTAAACAAAAATTGCTATTTAATTTGTTTAGTCAATTATGTACATTGTTTATAATGTAAAATGTAGCACTTTATATACTATAGTTTATACATAATCAAAATTGTATAATGTACCAATAATATGAGAATCCTTATCAAGTACTTATTTCTAGAACACAAAGAATAGATCGGGATTTTAAGTAGAATGAACCAGAAATGACTCTGCAGAGAGAAAGGACTTACAAATTAAATTCCCTGTGTATTGCCTTCAGGATAGTGAATTCTATAAAGAAAGAAATGGATTAACACAAATTTGGTTGAATCTTTTGAACAACTTCGTAATTAATGTTGAAATTCACCGCAATAGTACCCCTTATTTTCCCTTTTTCTCTTGCTGTAAAATGATCGATATCTAAAAATCTTTAATATTATCAGATTATAACATTTTTGAAAGGGTAAACACTTAATTTTTGAAAGTAATAATATCACTAAAATGTTCCTGATATTCATAACAAGCACAGATCTATGTCATAAATTATTTATTTACAAGTATTATAGAATAGCAGCAGAGGACTTTTCTCATGTTTCTTAAAACAATTTTACAAATCAAATTTATCAATTAAATAGCACGATTAATACGAAAATTGATAAAAATGTAATTTTGAATATTAACTGTAACGTTTTTTAAACATCTCTGATCCTTCACCATACCTACCTATATTTATTGAAAATAATAAGAATATGATATATCATGCTTAATAATATATTTAGATGAATATAATTAAAAATGCTAATAAACATTTTTCCCACTGTGTTGAAATTTCCTATAATTTTCATTATACACTGATGCCCATCCATATTGCAACACCATGAAAGACAAGAGATATCACAACATAATTTATTTTGTAGTTAACATGTGTAGATACCTAAGTATCAAATGATTAAGTTTATATACTTCTGTGCAGTGTAATTCCTGCCAAAATCAACAGCCTGAGTAGCAGCCAATGTCGCGTCACCGTAGCCACATGCCTTGGCATTGATTCAAAGAGACTTTGAATGTGTTCTTAAAGAACAGAAAACCAAGTAGATTTCACGCACTGACAAATTTGGCTTAGTGTGACTAATGGAGATATAATCTGGGTCAATCGTTGAGCAACCATAGACCACTTGTTTTCTATCGGTGAAAGATCCAGAAAGCAAGCAAGCCAGGGAGGCAATCCAATCTGGTCTTTGACGAAAAACCCTTGGACAATGCGTGCCACGTGTGATCGTGTATTATCTTGTGGAAATATGGCTGTGGGCAAGTCCTGAAGGTAAGGAATCACAACTGGTTCCAACACCACAGATATGTAGCGCTGACTGTTTAAAGTACCAGTGATACCTACAAGATTAGTGCGACTCCCCATGCATTAACACCAGTACAGGACAAGTGTGGTGGTGCATAACGCAGTTGGTCAGCATCATCTCTCCACGGTGTCTTCAGATTAGAATGCGACCATCGTGGTGATGCAGACAGAAGTGTGACTCGTGAGTAAAAAGAATTTCATTCCATTCTGCTGTTCACATCCTTTTTTCATCACACCATTAGCTATGGAGACGTCTGTGTCCGGTACGTATGTATATATTTGAGTGTGTGTGTGTTAAAAAAAGGATAATTTAATTTAACAAATATAAATAGGTTTTATTCATCAAAAGTTATGGAACGCATAATATTCAACGTTTGTGAGCTTTTCGTATTGTTATATACCTACTATTTCGGTTGCTTTGATAAATGTAGTTTGATTTGATTATCATAGCATTTATAAATATAAATTAATTAAACAGTTTCTTTGTTTCTAAGAAGTTATTGCAGAGAATTAATATAATGTTTACTTAAAATCATATATATAAATATATTAAAACATATCTTACTTAAATTTTAAAAAATTCGATTTTCATATTAAAGATTAATTTTTGAAATATATAATTATAACTGCATTGAAAGTATAAAGGATTTAATGCACAGCCTTATTCAACCAATTTAAAATTACTTTGGTAAATAATATTTATTTAAATAAAGTTTAATGAATTGTTTAATAGAGTTAGTAAATTGGTTATATGAGGGTTTGTTTCAGGTAAACATGTTATAAGTAAATATTTGATAAATTCTCTAAATCAACAGTTAATGTCCTTTTTAACATTGATCTTCAGATAATTATTTTAAAAAACGTGATAATTCATCTTTGTTTAGTAACATACGTCTTCATTTTTTATTGGCATTGAAAAATCTGATACAAAATGATATTTCTTAGTCTAAAAGTATTATTTCTAAATTGTTTTTATTATATAGGGTACTTTTAATATCCATATGCATAAAAACTTATTCAATCTTTATGCATAATGAAAGTTTCCTGAGATTTATAGCTTTGTACAAAAAGTAAAATTATTCCAGGCAGTATCAAAAAATTTTAATTTTATAATCTAATAATAATTTTACAACTTCAATGTATTGTGTCTCTTTGATTGAATTGTCTTTATAATTAATGGGATTTCATTTCATAATTTAAAAAAAGTAAATTCGTCCAAATCATAAAAAATAAATCACATTACTGATGAGTAATTTAAGATATTATTACGCATTTAAATCTGTTTATGCTAATACTTATTTAAATAAAAAAAACTGTTTCGTTTGTATCTACGTATTGAATTTTGTACTTTAAAATTATACTTAATTGCCAATCATTATAAAAAAAGATTAAAAAATTAAAATTGATTGTTTTACTTAAAATTAATTTTCGTTATTTAAATTAATATGAAAGGCAATAAAAACAGTAAATTTAAATAATCTGATTAATAAATTTTAGTAAATATTTAAATCATATTTTTTTTAAGATTAAAAACCATAATCTCCATTTTTAACCGAATAGTATAAAGCTTTCACACAACTAAAATTTTTATACTTTTTTTTAACCTTGGTACTTATTACTTAATTTAATAGTGTCTATTAATTTCTAAAGCAAAATTCCGCGTATTAATTTGAAAAAAAATTTAAAAGAGAGATAAATCTTTCTTCATATTCTTTTCTTTTTATTTATATTTTTAATTGAAATTTTCATTCTTTTGGAGAACAAGTATATAAATTTATACATTTCTTAAAAAGCTTTGAAAATAAATATATTACGAAACAGATTATGCTGATTAATTTTCACGGTCAAAAGATCACATTTTTAAGAAAATTTTTATCACTAATTTGTTGTAAGATTTCTCTTAGGCAATTAAGCAATATTCTTTAAGGCAAATAAAGACACTTTTAAATCTGTTATTCTTTACGTTACAATTAATTATTATAGTAATTAATTTGTCTTTCAGTGAATATTGTTTTTAACTTTATCATATATTTCTAAAATGTATGGGATTATTATTTGCTAATAATGAACTTACATCACTATTTTCTGATCTATAATGCTTTTTGAACAATTAAGCAATTGATGGAAATAAATTCGCACAAATAGTTACTTATTAATATTTCAATCAAAAACTTTCAACAGTACGTTGAGATATAAGTAAACAAATGTTTCATAAACTGCTCTTCTTTACTGTCATTAATAATGTCTCATTAATAATATTATTTGGAGAATATATCCTGGTTTCACTAAAATAAAGTTATTTTCAGCTTAATAGATTAAGAATTATTTTGTTAATTTTCATCTACAATTAGATTTTAAGATAGCTCTGCTTGCCCTTTCTTTTGATAATATAGGTCCATATCACAAATATTCTGTTCAAAAAGGTTCAAAATTTAAAATGTCATAACGAAAAAAAAGTCATATAACTTTATGAAACTTTGAAAACAATGTATGAATTTTAGATAATGAAAAAGTTTAAGGATATTTCTAAGAAACAAGACAGTTAATATACTCTTCTATAGATAATTCATATAAATTTTATAACATAAAAATTACAAACGTATTTGAAAAAAAAGTATAACCAAACATTCAAATAATTTTACCGCTTCAGAAATGCTCTAAGAAAATAATTTAAGAACGTAAATATTTAGTCATTATTTATTACAATGGAATTATCAATAACAAATTTCATGAATAAAATTGTTTAATTATAAAAAAAACATCGAATTATTTTATTTAATTTCAATTACTTTATATTTATTTCTAATTGAGTGCATTTTAGTGATTTAAACTTTATCTGTAACATATAAATTGATTCAGAAGCAATTTCAGGCGATATTATTTTTAGTTACTTATTTCTTTTGAAAGATTATTGCAAAATGTAATAACAAACTCATATATTATTATTTTAAATATGATCATTGCATAAAAATTTATTAGTTAATAAAGAATATTAGCTTCAGCTAAAATAAGATAAATAAAATTTAAACGACAAAGACATGGTATAAGTTTTCGAAATTGGTCTTGGTACAACATATAAAAACAGAACTAGATAATAAATATGAGATAATTGATTATTTAAAAAGACACAATAACTTCAAAAAATATATTTTAATAATAATCATTAAACAATATTGTATATAATGCAAAGAAAAATTTTGGGGTTGATTACATGTATTAATTTTGTTGTTTTAAAACGTGATAAACAAAAAAATGTTGACTATTAGTGAAAGCATCTTATTTAATAATAGTTCCATATAAATTACTGAATTTGCATGAAAATGATAAAATAAGTGCTTTTACTTCAAAGTCTTATTAGAAGTAAGTAGAAAACCTAAAAGTATTTTTGTATACATTGATTTTTAAAACCTTAAAAAGTTAAGTTTTCTTTAAAAAATATAATTTACAATCATTATATTCCATTGTAAGTAATTGTTCAGTTTTATTGAAAAATATTATTTTTGAAAAACAAAAACAATGAAAAATTTTATTTAGTTCATATTCATAAATAAAAAGAGCAAATAACTTACTTACATATTAAAAACCCAATTAAAATTATTCTTCAAGATTAGGGAGATTTTCCATTCCACACTTTATTTATCGAACAATAGAATCCTTAACAAATGTAAAAATAAATGGGAAGATAAAAATTAGCTTTATATCCCTTATTATTTATTTAAGAAAATAGTGTAGGGAGAGCATTTCTTTAATACAATGAAGCAGAATCTTTGATGACGTAAGTTCTAGCAATAACCGTAAATATCTCACCTATATCAAAGACTAATTGGAAAGATTTCTAGCTACCAAGCTAAGCTGTTTCAGCTGTTAGAGAAGAAATAAAATTAAGAGAAGCGCTGGGTGATTCATTTTTAATAAAGTGTATAAAAAATTTAATTGAGTTATTAGAGGCCATGTTATTTTAGCCGTAGACAGCTATCCGTTTTCTTTTGCAATTAGAAAAAAATCATTTTAATTTATTTTGAAGCAGAAAAAATAATCGGAAAATTAAATTGGGCCAATAATGTTTTCCTTATTTACTTAACCAATTTGTAAGTAAAAAAATAAAAAATAATTAAAAAATAAAAATACGGCTACTAATGCGATGAACTCTTATACACTAAATTTTTAATTCCAAATATTAATTTACGTTTAAAAAGAGGGGTTAATAATGATAATACATTTTTTTTTTTGCAATTTTATTATGTATATCCCTACAATTATTGATAAAACCAGTAACTCCTCCGTATCAGAAACACAATCAGGTTAAAAATGGAGGAAACATTATATATATTTATAATTTAGCATGCATTAAACCACAGGGTGATCCAAAATTCAGGACGAACTTTAAAAATGAATAATTCGAAAACAAATCACGATACAAAGATGCAGTTTGCACCAAACCGATGGAATAATGAAACCGGGTTTTGTGTGGCAATGAAAAAAAAAATAGTTCTGTTGGCGACCAACAGATGGCGCTATAGTGTTTTATTGTAACAAAAGATGATTTACAAATGAAAAAATGATTAATGAAGTCAGATTAATTACAGTTAATTAGTACCTACTACAGTAAATGCTCAATGTGCTGTCCATCATTCATAGTAAAGCTGTGAGACGAGTCACCACACCATTCACAGCATTTAGTAGCATTTCTTGCGTTTTGGCAGACACATTTTGGAGGATGGCATCTTTCAGTGCCGCTAGTGATGCCGATTGGTCGCGGTACACTTTTGACTTCAAGAAGCCCCACAGCCAAAAGTCACAGGGTGTTAGATCGGGAGATCTTGGAGGCCATGCGTGATTAAAGTAGCGACTGATAATGCGATCCTCGACAAATATTGAGCATAGCCAGCGTTGCACAGGCAGAGCAATATGAGGTGGTGTTCCATCTTGCATAAATGTGACTGTTTGGAGTGCCTGTCACGCTTGCAGTTCAGGAATAATGCTGTTCTGTAATAGTGCTAGATATTGCTTACCGGTGACAGAAACTATTTGGAAACCTGTCTGTGTGACTTCCTCGAAAAAAATGGACCAATTATGAAATCAGTAGTGAAGTTACACCAGACTGTCACTTTAGGCTGTTGCAAGGGTACCTCAACAAATGCATGTGGATTTTCTGTGGTCCACATTCGATAATTGTGGGTGTTAACAGCACCAGAGAATGTGAAATGTGCTTCATCTGTCCAAAGCACAATGTGAAGCATGTCGTGCTGCTCTTCCATCTTATTAAAGACCAAATTCGCAAAATGTCGGCGAGAGCCGAAATCAGGAGGTTTCAGTTCCTGACGTGGCAACAGCAGCTGCAGTTGAGGGACGTCCACTTCTTTGGCTTGACGCCAAAGAACCTGTAGCTTAAAATTTTTTCACAATTTTGTTCAATACAGAAGACGTTATTGGTCCTTTGCTATTTCGCATACCCCTCATGTAGCGATATGCTTGCAATGCCGCAATGGCACTTTCCGAATACTTATACACAGTTTAACTAAGATGACTTTTTCAACTATGGATAGCATTTCGATGCATAGCAGCTTCGACTACCATTACCTGCTGCAATTGCTTCTTTTTATATCGTTTGTTGCTTTGCATAATCCTACAGCGCCACCTGTTGGTCGCCAACAGAACTATTTTTTTTCATTGCCACACAAAACCCGGTTTCTTTCCCGTCCGTTTGGTGCAAACCGCATCCTTGTATCGTGATTCGTTTTCGAATTATTCATTTTTAAAGTTCGTCCTTACTTTTGGATTACCCTGTGTATAATTTACGGTAAGCAAGATTTATAAAAATATAAAACTTTACATATACTAGTTAACAGAAATTAAAGAAAAATCATAAAGTAGCCAAATCTTTTCCAAAAATAAGCCAACCTCAAAAGCTGAAATACGTTGGTCAGTAAAAGTAGCAGAATAATATGAAATTGTGAAAAATATGGCGCTGCTGCTACAATATGTCATTTGCAAGGAGCATAAAAATGGATGTCTCTCAGTACAAGGCGGCGATTATCACTGCATGTCGGAGATTAGAAATTTGGTATAGCGAAATCATATCAATTGTTACCCGGCATTATTTGACAAAACAATTTCTATGGTGAGCTATTGGGAAACTAGAGGAAGTATAAAATCAGATAGAAGTGTTTAGATGGATGAATATGAGCCCATCTACATAACTTGAAATGTGTCCAGGCTTAGCTTTGAAAGAGATGGTAGCATTTTCATTTGTAGAAAACTTGGAACTCGTTTTTACCCATCAAACATCGGTGAAAGAGATTCATATGTATCAAGCACCATCTGTGCTTGGAGAGATATGTCTTTGGGTTGACGCATAGATCTCCATGTTTTTTCCCTTGAAAATGTTAGTGCTTGCACCTATATAAATGAAAACCTGGAGGTTTATGTGCACCCTTTGCCGAGGCAATATGTGGTGTTTTCGTGGAACAATATAATAATAAAAGACCATGCAATCTCACGTCGCTCATGCTTATCTTGAGCAGAAAACGTTTTAGTGCATGCTGTGGCCAGCTCGATCATCGGAACGTAACCTAATTGAGCATGTTTGGGACGCTCTGTAATGACGTAAAGCTGTTCTCAACCCCCCTCCTAGAGCCTAGCTCCAGCCCTACTTTCAACCATTGCTTAGGAAGAGCAATGATTCTCACTTTCTGCACAATTTATAAATTGCTTAATTGAGAATACCACATATTTGTGCATTTTGTTCATATGTTGATTTTTATAACATGACAATATCTGTTAGATTTTTTTTTCTGCAGTTTTGTACCTTTCTATATTTGTCGTATTGTGTATATAATTTCATTATATCTCAAGCATAATTTTACCGTCTTTTTTGTGATTTTTCCTAAATTTGTGATAATTTGTTTAAATCAAACTTCTAAAAATTTACATGTGCATTATTTATTTACTATTTTTCGGTTAGAAAATAGTGATCGGATATGAAAGTTAAGCAATGTAATCAAGAATATTTTAAACATAAATGATTTATTAAATTGTGATGAGTTATAATTCATTACATTACTTATTTTCAATAACATCCTACTTTTTAAATATTCAGAACAGCTTTTTAATTTCTTTTTTTTTTTTTTTTTAAATTGTACTCTTTAAAAATAAAGCAAACAAAATGTAAATTGCAATTATTTCTTTTAAGTTCTTTTAAAAAGAATATTATTAAAAGAACATGTTTTTTTTTGTTTTATTATAAAATATTTAAAGAAAGTTTGAAATAGTAATTTGTTACTATTTAAATAATTTTTCAATTTATTTTTGACTAGTAAATTTTTCAGATATCTTTTTAATTGTTCCAGCAATTACTATATTCTTATTATAAATTTCTTAAAAATGCAGTCATTATTTTTGTAACTAGTATAACCTTATTATAAACACAAATTTTATAACTATCTTGAAATCTAGAATGTGTAAAAAATATTAATTCAATAAGATGTCATATTTAAAGTGAAGACCATCGAAAATCTCAAAATTACATCTTAAAATACTTGCTGAACTTATATACACATAAGTGCTAAGACTAAAAACCTACTAAAATCTGAAAATATAAATCATGTTCCATACGAATACTGAAATGATTACTGTAAAGTTTCTTTAGACATCTTTGAAATAAGGAATTTCAGTTTATGAAAAGAAAAGAAAATCTCATGAAAAACTCAATACCTGAATAAAGAATAAATATATTTATTATTTATTTTTTTTATTAATAAAGCTTAAATAATTGAACGTCTACAATATAGACAAACAATATTTTATATTTATGAATTTAAGTTTGTTTCATTTTGTTTTTTGATTGAAGTATGAGCAAATATGATATATGAAAAATTCTTAATATTTCTCATCAAATCTTAATAATTTGCCCCTGAATTTCCTATTTTAAATAAGTGAGAATAGAAATTTTTGTAGTGATAAATATCCAAGATTATTGAAAAATTAATATAGTGGAGGTAAAGAAGAACTCAGCTTGAAAATAATATTAAAATAAAATAATGTGAATTTGAAATCTAAACAAAAATTATGTGTACAATTCTTTCAATAAAAACTATGAAAATATGTTTTATATATTAAAGAAAAATACTGTGTTTATATATACAAAAATGTAACCAATATTTTTGTCAAATTTTTACAGTCAATTGCTGAAAAACTAATAAAACTTAAAAAAAGAAAATCAAAATAACATAACATTTCAAAGAATATATTTATATTAATAAAATTTTATTAAAAATAAATAATAAAATTACGTAGTTAATAATTTATATGAGATCCATGAGACTATAAATAAAAGTTAAGGTTTTTGTCATCGAGGAGGACTTATGGTAGCTGATGAGCCAAATTTTTAATGTATAACAAATGAAACCCGAAAATTTTTCAGGAACCAAAAAAAGAAAACATTATAACAAACATACGACACAACATAATGATACAAATATACCAAAGAGCGAAATCATTTTGACTACTTTGATTGACCCAAAACCAAATTTGAGAAAAGTTGCCGATCTAAATAACTTTGATTGCGCACTGCTTGTAATGATTTGTAGAACTGGTATGCAAGTAAACTAAACTACATATCTCTCCAATTTCTAATTATCTGTAGTTATGGATATATGTAGTAACAGTCGAATGATGATACGTCGAATAAGGTCAGTATATGATCACTACATATTATTAATGATTCGGAGTGTCATAATTGTCCTGTTTTTGAAAATAAAATCGGCTACAGGCAGTGACAGATAAGGTTCAAAACCATTGCTTAGAAACATGTATACTCAATCAAAGTTTTATTTGATCGTAAACTGAGCCATTGTCTTCCACCAATCTTGTTTCAACAAATAAGATAACATTGGACGTCTTGTAATAACAAATATCATCCATCTGCATTGTCTTTAATGTCAAATCTCCATTGCACACTATTCATACTCGCTATGTTCACTCGGACTCGGAGAATATGCATTCTATATCATAATTCTGTCAATGTCACTCATATCAGAAGTCTTTCCCATAAAATACGTTCATTCCACATTCTCTAATAATTTTCCATACATTTCCCCAGTACTGATATAATTTTACGCTATAAAGCTGGGATTAATTATAAATATTGTTTTTATTCTTCTATATTTGTTCTAGTCGATATTTATTCTCCATAAATCTTGATCTTATCTTCATTTTCATTTTAATTGATTAATTTGATTATACTGTGTTTCTAATTTTAATTTCGGAACTATAATAGCATCCAAAGAATTAACTTCACTTTACAAAATAGCAGGATATTTATGATGTGATTATCTTACCTAAGACCCTCTAAGTTACTTAAAAATTACCTCTTAATTTGCTTTATTGATTATTTGAGCTATCTAATTTAATAATTTGAAACTATATTGTATTGTTCAAACACATGTCAATATGGCATGGATTCAAACGTGTATCATAAGCATTAAAAATTGTGTATTGAAAATAATTTATAAACTTTTCTGATGTATTGATTTATAGATGTTTCTTGTCAGATAAGAAAGGCATGATGCGCAACAACCAAACTCCTATTCTTGAGGCAAACAAATGAAAATGTATTTCCATCTATAAAATATGTGGAATATATTCAGACAAAACACTTCAGAATGCGTACGCATGTGTTAGAAAATTCTTATAACCTTAATAAAATTTTAGAGCGTCACAAAATATAAGTTTTATACACAGCATTTCTGAAAGGAAGTATCTCACGTTATTCAAGTAAAGTCATCGTCAAAAATGTCATAAAAAGAAGAAGAAAATTTACAAAAAAGAGTATATGGGATTCTAGCTAGATATCTTTTTAAGACTTCTGAATAATTTCAAAAAATATTCTATTGGTGCCTAGTTTTGTTTTATTTTATGTTTCTTATCTTTTTTTTTTGTTTCAGTGAGGTAAAATAAATTTTCACAAACAAAACTAATCTAATTGTTGGATCTATTTATGACA
>JAPDSC010046740.1:0-33873 GCA_026290005.1 Latrodectus geometricus
ATATATATATATATATATATATATATATATATATATATATATATATAAACATGGGTTCACAGTAATTTAGAATTTTACTGAAGTGGCAGAGATCTGATCTTTATGTGGGATCTGGAGCTGCAAACTAAAAATAAAGGTAATTACGAATAAAGATATTCTTTAATGTTATCCATTCTAAGCATCGAAAAGTTCATTGAGCCAAGATTTTTATATCATTTTGTGTTTACATCCAATCGTTATTCTGAGAGTCTTCGAGAGCATAACTAGTATTCACCTCACCCCTTTGACAGCAAAAATTAGCAAATTACTTTTAAGCCTCTCGCTTTGATTAAAAATACCTGCGTAATATTTAAATGTCCCCTAATAAATAAAATACATAATACGTGTAGCAATTTTTTCATAAATGATTAAAAAATTTTTAAATCACTAATGATCAAGATATAAATAAATAATTATTGGTAATATTACTCATCTAATACGCAATTCAATGGGGGGGGGGGCGAATGCAGATTTAAGTATTCTCTGTGTGGCAGAAAAGAAAATGCTTAAATCTCAATTTTTTTTAAATGAAATTTATATTATCCTTTTTAATTATATTTTCTATTATTACCAATGTAAATATTAATCTGATTTGTGACAAAATAATTCCGTATTATTTTAATTTCTGTTATTAATGTCATATTAGAATTATTGCAGTTTGGCTTATTTCATTAAAGAATATTTTGTTTTTAAAAAATGCATTTTTAATTATTAAATTATTGTTTTAAAAATTTTAATTTATGATACATATAAAAATATAGAATTAACAAAAAAGAAATGAAATATTTAACGAAGTCGCACACAATAAATATAATATAAAGATAAGATATTATAGATACATACTCAAAAAATTAAATCTTACTTGAAAAAGAAGTAAAATTTGAATCATTTCTTACCAAACACATAACATCAAATATTCTATAAAACTCTAGAAGTTATTGATAAGCTGAATAAATATTACGCATCGAGCATTCAAAAAGCAGTAAAATATACTTCATTCTCTTAGAATATTAAGAATATTTTAAAATCCTTAAGCTTAGTAATACAAACGTGTCACACAAATAGGTAAATTCGAGCTCTTTTAATAATTTACTTACCAGAAATTAGCTCTATTTATGCGGCAGTGAAAAATTCTTTGTAAAAGTAAATCTAGTTTTTAATTTAAAATCAACCTATTGAAATATTATCTGGAAATTTAAATGAAATATTAAGTAATTATTGATTTAAGTAAAAAGCCATTGACAGGGAATTAGAACAATCAATTGTCAATAAATAAGATAATTGAAGAAAAATAAAGTTCAATCATTCTTGTTATATAAATCCTAAACCAGCAATGCATATTTACTTCCGTCTTAAAGGATGATATAAACTTTTTATATTCATACTTTATTGATCGCTTTAAAATTTCCATTAATTTGATTAAAAAGGGACATTAATAACAAGAATAGATCTATAAGTAATAAAAAAATATGATATTTTTTAATATGTATAAGAGTCCTCATATTTTATTAGGGCTAATTTGAATATATGTGTCTAGAACTATGAAATAGAATGTTTATAAGTTAAGAAATAAATTTAATTTTAAGGCAAGCTCCCATACAAAACATGTTATTGGATTAGTTATATGAACAGTGGCCTGAAATAAGAATTTCTTAGACAGAAATTATTTCTATTGCAGATCAATTTCTGTGTATTGGAAACTTTTATTTTTTCAACTACTTTAATTTTCTTTCGAGTTTTTATACTAAACATATTGTAATTGGTAAACGTATTTCTATTGTAAAAGTTTTAATTTTTTTAAAAATTCTCAATTTTAAATTTTAATTTAACTAATCTTATCAAATTTAAATTATTATAGGTGTACCATATTCTTCTAGATAACAGAATGCTTATATATATATATATATATATATATATATATATATATATATATATCAAAAGCAAAAGTAGTACTCTATTGCAGTATAGAACCACTACATTTTTCATATATATATATATATAGAATCAGAACAATATTTTTCTATTATAAATCCAATCATCAAATAACTATACCATTATATATTAAATAATATTATATTATAGAAATCATTGTAATGATCAACATTGTTACTTAATACATAACAGTATGATATATTTAGCCTGTTCTTTTTAACCAAAAACACGAATTAGTTTATAAAAACATTAAATTTTTTCAGAAAAAAAGTTAAATATTGATATTTATACAATCATATTCATTTAAAATATGCAAATGTTAATGTCTACAAAATTAATAAAAGACACAAATGCAAATTATCAAACAAAATTTAACTGAATAATTCTTGATCTGATGAAAAAAAAAGTTTATGTTCTTAAAATAGACTCTTCTGAGAAACAAACAACTCTGGTAAAATAATTATACAAACTTAACTAACACATCTAGATCGATAGCTCATACAGTCAACGCAAAACACTTTATGATTAAGTCTTGTTTTTGATGATTAAATTCCATCACAAATCACGAGTTTTTATTTCACTCTGGAATTAGATTTTCTTTTTATTTCGCTGGTAATTCAATTCACTAATTAGCTATTCATTTTTCTATCCTATTTCATTTAACAATGTAATGAAAACTTTTAACTCCTTAATTTTACATTTGTTGTCATTGAAATGGCAAAATAAAAAAAGGGGGGAAAATATGTATTTAAGCAATAACATACATGACATTATTGATGTCAGAATAATTCACCTCATCTAATTTATTCCAAAAGAAGCATTTTTACTTCTTTGTTTCTATCTGAGTGTTTTTATAGTGCCTAAGCACTCGGCTTCAAGAAAAAGGATCAAGATTTATCATGAAAACAAAATTGACACAAAAACTGGATATAATATTGTCTCGAGGTGAAAATAAATTTTTTTTCAAAGTGCTCCAATTTTTTTTTTCAATTGTATTAATTAGTTTATTGAACTTCTGTGATGATATTTTTTAAAGTATTTCCCACTTAAGTTATCTGAAAATAATAAAAAGATGTTGGGAAATAAAAACTGATTATGATAATTAACTTGCAAAATAATTATTGTAAAAACCTATCTTCATTATAAAAAGTAGATTTTTTTATATACATTCCTCATATTGTTTGAATTATATTCTAAAAAGAATTTTTTTCAAATTACATTTGTCGAATTTCAATAAAATAATATAATATAAACTCTTCTATCGGTTTCCTACTTTATTTATAGATCAAATTTAAATAATATATATAAATTTTTTGTAATATTCATGTCTTACAATAATTTTCACATTTATATTTTGCAACAATTTTTATTTTAATAAATACTGGCTTTATAATTTTTGCATTTATATAGTTTTAAAAAAATCTATTCTTTTGTGTAATTGAATTTAAAAATTGAGCATTAATATAGAATATGAATATATTATATACAGAAAGGATATAATTTAAAAGATATTTGAAACTTAATCTATTCGTTGTTATTTCAGAAATAAAATTTACAAAATCATTTTAATAATAAAACATTTTAGATAGGACTAATTTTTTCGGAGAATAATCACGAAATTTATTGTTTACAGAATAAATAAAGTCATTGTAAAAATTATAAGTAAAACTAATAAGATTTTAAAAATTTTCAATAATTTTGTTTTCATATTTTGATATTAATTGAAATAGAGGTATGTACATTAAACAACTATTAATTGATCTGTTGTTTTTACGTTAATGCTATGCAACCTGTAAAACGATTTTTTTTAAATATATTAATTACAATTTCTTTTGGTTATAAATGATTTTGTACTGTTCAGTTCTTCGTTATGTTCTCAATATTGTGAAGTTGCCTGTCTTGAATTATATTGCATTAATTAATTTTTAGCATAGCTTATTTTATTAATTGAAAACTGATTAATTAATTATTCCAGAACTGGTATATTTTTAAGTAGTTAACAAAATATGTAACATATAAAATTTACTGGGGTTTTTTTATTTTATTCGAACGTCATCGTTGTGCATATGCAATCGTAATCATCTGATATTTTGTTACTGCATGTAGAAATAAATATTTAACTCAGTTTCGTAATATAGCTATAGTTAAAAATACTTTTATTTGTAATGAGCCCATGTTATAAAAAAAAATTTATATTTTCAGAGATAAGAAATTTTACTCGGCCATTAATTTTTTATTGATAAGATATTTTCGTTTATTAAAATAAAAAAGATTAAAAAGAAATATTTCTATACTATTAATAACGCTGACTCAACACATATGAGCAGTGAAATATGCTGTTATCTTGCCTTTAAAGAAGAAAACTTTTGATTGTAAGAATATAAATGTCAGTAAACATTTTTGGCGCTGACAGCTGATAAAAAAACTATATACACACATTAGTGTACGAACTTTATATATTTGGCAATGAAGTGATTTATTGCAACCCTGAAACTAATGTGTGGTCTTTATACATTTTAAAATTTGATAGTAATCTTCTAAAAAATTCAGTAAACTGTAAAAAGAACTAAATTTTGATTGAATGAACTTTTGAACTTTGATAAAAACTAATGTTTTTAAGAAGCTTTTATAAGAAATCATCAAGGGACTTTTATGATTTGAATGAAAGAAACACCTGATTTATAACTGGAAGAAACGTCTGCTCAAATATGGACATAGATTAGATAAATGCAGTCTAGATGATTTCAGTCGTAAATGACACTAACTTTTATTTAAAAAATAACTATTCAGAAAACTGCATCGTAATATTTGTAAACAGTTTTTTTTAAAAAAAAAAATACTTACCTAAGAGTCAAGACATTTTTTTACTACCTTAATAAACGTGTTTTTTATTTTCAATTTGAATTTAGCAATATCATTTTGGACAACAATGCAATATATTAGAGATCTTTCGGCTTTTCAAAATATGCTGAATAATATCCGAGATCATACTAACAAATCTCTTATAGATAAGTTTCACTGTAGACTTTAATGCTGTCCTTGAAATTTTCTGATTATTTAAAATAAACTATTTAATTTAAGAAGTTGAATTACTCTTAATATTTACAATGGTCCTAGTGCCTTTTAAAATTTAATGCAAGAACCATCCCAATATTCAGAATGTAATGAATTCCATTACAAACATTCACATCTTTTTTATTGAAAAATATAATTTTTTTCCATCCATCAGCTATTAACAAATTATTTTAATTAATAACTTTTTCTAATTATAAAAAATAAAGTCAATTTTACAAAATGTTCGTGTTAGTATTTAAATTATATATTGTATTAATCTAATTAAAAAATGTTTTTAATCAGTACCATCTAAAAGTATAAGGCTGTTGATACAGGATGGCACTTTGTCAAAATATGCGCCAACCTTTTTTAGAAAAATTCCAAACGGAAATAAAAAATGAATTACTATAAAAAATCTAATATTAATTATTTCATACTTCATAACTATTGTTAATTGTTATTTAATAATTAATGGAAAATACTTGCCTACTTTCTAATATTTTTCAGCGGTGATTTCGATTATACACACTGTTGATATTATATGGAAAGAATAAATTATTCACTTATATATTAAAGTTAGGTTAACTTTTCAGTTTAAAAGGTTACGACTTTAAAATAATTATTCAAATAATGTCTTTATCTTTTTTTACTTTACACTTTACGTATTTAAGTATTTATTAATTAAAATGTTAAAAAACTTTTTTACAAATATGCTTCGATGTTAAACGAATGTGCTTTCTTTTATCCTATAATAATTTTAAATTAATTTTTTTTTTAAACCACAGATCTCTCAAGTTTTGATTTTAAAATGGAATATATTTCTTTCCTACATATTACTACATTTCAAAATATATGACTATATTTCGGTTATCATATAATGACAAATATAAATATGTAAGTTAAGTAAATATTATTGCTGATTGTGATGTAATTGCTAATTGCTGTAACATGAACTTAGACGCGTTAAAAGTATCGTCTTTTTTTTTTTTTTTTTTTTTTTTTTTTTAAAAAAAATAAGAGATTGGTGTACTACGAATTCCACCGAGTTAAAAAATATATTTGAATTCATTATTTAACAATGACAGTTAAGATGCATATTTTTTAAAAATATTCCGAACATTGATTTTCTGCATATTTTTACTTTTATTATTAAATATTTATATTTTTCTAAATTATCGGAAGAAAAAAAGAAACTATCAGAGTTTCAGAATTTTCTAAAGAAAAGAAAGTAAGAGAAGAATTTGCAAAATCTCATAACTTAAAATTGCTTAATTATTCTAAAACTCAAAGTGTGTTCAAAATAATGTGTCTATACTAATAGTGTGTCACTGTTGTCAAAAATCTAACGATTAGAAGATTACAAATATTTTGATCCGGTAATTAATCTCAACTGTGCTGATCAAAAGAAATTATGGTATAATTTACTATTACTGCAGCATGTGTGTGTATATTTTCCACCTCTTACTGCCAGCGCATGAAAAACATTAGTAGTACTAATGCTCCAATTTTAATTATTTAAAAACTAAAAATGAACGAAAATTTTCTGATGTATTCATTTCCTGGATCTTATAAATGTCATAAAAGAATTAAAAAAAATATTGGTTATTATATTCTACTTAAAGCAAGTTCGTGTATCGTTTCTATTGCAAAACAATTAATGTTTTTAGCAACCTAAAATTAAGTAATTTTGAATATAATGACAGAGGAAATATTGAAATAAACACTTAAAACGTCATGAAAAAGTGATATGTATTTCTAGAACCAACGTCATTTATCCGATTTCTCAGAAAGGTTAACTACAAAAAGATAAAACTGTTGGCTTCGAGTTTCAAAACTTATTAAAACAGAGCGTTAGCCTATGATATTGAACGAATTAGTAATATCATTCAATATTTAGCTGAATAAAACGTAGGTTTTCGCATCCTAGCCATCAAATTACTTAAGAGAAGTAATGTTTAGTAAGATATGTTTAAGAAATTAAGTAAAAACAATTATTAATTTATAGATATGATTGCAAAATTTGTTATTTTTATTTTTATGCTTATTAAAAAAACAAAAAGAAATATACTGTAATGCAATGGTGATAAAATTTTAGATGAAACAGTTAAATTATTATTTTGTTTAAAAAAATTATTTTAAGTCAGATCAAAAAAGCAGATTATTTTTCAGTTTAATTTTATTTCTTGATCTCTTAAAGTACCATCAAAACCAGATATCAGTTTCCATGAGGTGCCGTAATATATAAAATTTAAAAATATGATTTTAGCATTTTATCGTGCAACAGGTAAAACATACCACTTGTAAAGGATTGACAACTATTTTTATTAAAGATTTTGGAGGAAAATGGGTGAGATATTTTTAATTTAAACGGTGAATATGATTATAGTACAAGTATGTTAGATAAACAAGTGTAAAAAATAATTTTGGATATTACTCGAAGTCATGTTTTAATTACAGTTTAAACTTTGTCCCACGGAAAACAATTCTTTTGACGCAAAATTTTCTTTTACTATTCAAAAGCTTTACAATTGTTTCCCCCGATCTAATCGCTATCTGTTTTAAAAATCAAATTTAACATTAAAGCTTTTGTCATATACGGGATAGTCCATGCAATTCATATAATCTTGTTGAGATTTCAATTAGCAAAGGTTTTTTATACTTTTAAGGTAAATAACAATGCTCCTAACCAAAAAAAAAAAAAATCTAAGTGTGAGAAATAAGAAGCTACATTTTTTCTGTGATTTTTTTTTAATTTAAATTTATATAATTGTGGATTTAAACTATTTATTTTGATACAAAGTACTAATCAAAGTTAGAGTTTGTAATCTATATTCTTCTGACTATGAAAACTAATATTTATCAGGCTTCTCAAAAGTTATATTTTTAAATCACCATTAAAATATTGAATTTCTGAAAGAATATTGATTATCAATACAAAAAAATATATTGATTCTAAAAAAAAATTTCTACGAAAATAAAAACTAGCCCATACAGAACGAAGAAATGAACTTTAAAGTTATTTTATTTATTTTATTTTTTTTTTTTTTAGGAATGTTAAATATAACGTTATTATTTTCAAGTTAAAGATTTAATCTCTTAAATTTTTATATAGAAGTTTTTAAACTTCAGGGAAATGTGTCTGATTTTAATGAATACTTTGAAAAATATCTGTTCTCTTTATATGCCATACATTGAAAGAGGGATTAATAGATAAAAATCAAACAAATAGTATAAAACATGCATAAACTACAATTTTTGTATAATTTTGCAGAAAATGTAGCATTTTCTCTCTCTCTATTGAAAGTTTAAAATATATTTTTGTTTCTCAATACTTTCGTTCATTCGTCTCCTAAAATTTATATTGGTTTGTACATTTTATAGGCAATTTCAGTCTTACTAACTAGATCATTAAACAGATCATTCTCGAAATTAAAAATAATTAAACATTATCTGAAATTTATTCTAGGCTTAGAGAGTTGGTTGGGTTGGGTTTTGTCGCGCAAGATCCAAAAAGGACATGCTGCGTCAAAATTAAATTTTAAAGATGTAAAAACCAAGCTCAACGTTAAAAAGTTGAAAGCACAAAAATATATGTAAACATTTTAGTTAAAATTACAATAAATTATGAAATAGAAATAATAAAATTCAAATAAAATGAATGAAACCAATTGCCTTCAAAAAGGCAAGTAGGTTTCTGGGGGGTGACTCTCCCACCAAATCATACATAGTTAAAATATCTGTTTTAAAGAAGGTAAAATGGTAAAAGTTAAAGTATGGACAGGAAATTAAAATAGGAAAAACAATATATAGTTCATCACACGTCTCACACAAAGGATTCAATTTACTTAGAAACAAATGTCTGTGTGTGTCCGATACGAAGCCGAGTTAAACGAACATCTGCACTTCGTAACGGTAAAACTAATGAGGGGATAACGTATGGAAATATGGCACGTAGTTTGTTGCAGACCTGCATATTCCAGAACTCCTGCCATAGAGAAAAAACAAATTTTTTAACAACCTTTTTCACATCAATAAGAGGGACAGATGGATGATATACAGCCGATGTTGATTTAGCAGCTGCATCAGCCTTATCATTGCCCTCTACTAGGCTTAGAGAGATTGGAGACTTTGAAATTACTATTCTTTATAAAATTCAACTCAGACTTAATTTTAAATCAATTTCTTAAAAACAAAAAAGTCCGAAAAACTCAATTTCTATAGTTTAACCATGAAATGTTACAATAGTTTTGTGCAAAATTATTTAACTATAAAAATTTTATTCATTATCTAAGTGTATTATTGAAATAGTCATGTAAAAGTAGAATTAGCTTGTATTGTTCATTAGCTTGTACTGTTGCAAGTTAATATTGATAAATAATTGAAATAATCATATTTTAGCTTATTCTTTATTTCCATATAACATTACTTCAACTACATTTTGTTGAAGTACTGTTGTTGAAAACTGGTATAAAATCAAAAATATTACACATGTTTTTAATTTTATACCACTTTGTTTCTAACGGTATGATAATAAAATTTAATAATAAGTATTAGATGTGTTTCGTACATCATATCCTTCCATTTTCTTATAAGTACATCTATAATTAAATAATAAATATACTGAGAGTATATTTTAATAAAATAGAAGTATTTACTCATTTAAATACAATTAAAGGGAAAATATTTTATTATTCAATTCTTAATATTTGATCACTCTCTCTCTCTCTCTGTGTATATATATATATATATATATATATATATATATATAGCTTGTTCAAATTTTCAATTATTAATAAAATACTTTTCATCCAACCACTCAAGTTTAAATACATTTCTTTAAATTTGTAGTGAATAAACTTGACGTTAACACAGTTTTTTCAAATCTTAAATGATTAATTAAATTTAATTAATTAATTTTAGTTTTATATGGGAGAAAGATTCACTGTTGTGCAGTGATACCATCTGTTGACCCCAACAGTTACTATCTCTATCTTTAAATTTCTTACATTCCTAAATTTATTTATTTTTATTAGCTTGTAAATGAGTTTATTACTTCCTTTGAAAATTCAACTTTGTGCTTTTGAAATAAATTATGAAGAACGCGTGTGTATGTGAGAGGGAGAGAATTTTCTTCTAATTTTATAAAATAAATGAAAATTATATGTAAAGAATCATCTGCAATATGATGAGAAGAAAAATTTGTCTTCAATAGCAAAACTGCTTTAACGTCGAGGTAGAATATTCATGTTTTTGGATCAAATCTCATTGAAGCATGCAAATAATCGAAGCAGTAACTAAACAAACTAGATTAATGCTATCGGGCATTGCTTCACAAACGGACAATGATAAATTTAATAAAAAGTAACTGAAAGTTTTCTTTGTTGACCTAAGAAGGAATTGACTTAAAAAATTTTTCTATATATATTACTGGTTTTTATTTCAATAAAACCAAAATGTTAATCTCAAAATATTTTCTTCTATTATTGTCACAACATAAAGGACTACTTAAGGATTGATATTATGGCGCCGATTAAGTTTGACATGGGCTCGCTCTTAACATGAAAATACTTTTTCTTTTAAAACTCACTTTTTGAGAATTTATATATATTTTGCTTTCTATTCGTATTATAACAAATATTGTAGAGAAGTGGATACCAGAAAAATATTTTTACTCTAAAATGCTATAAAGTATAATGTGAATTAAGCTCTCAACTCTTAACAAGAAAAATTTCTGGGGCTTTCCTCCTTACAATTTTCCTTTTTGGAAGTTCAATCTGAGCTTATAGGTAAGAAATACTAGGATAATATTCAAAAATTATGTAAACAAAGCCTCTGAAATATCCCCAAATAAACTTTTGCTCTTATAATCCAAGAATCTATGTTTAGTCTTTAGTTTGTATCCAAAAGAAGCGCATGATCAAAACATGCAACTGGATCGAAAACACGGTGAGTTATGGTTCCTGCCGAGATATTAGAATATTTAGCTGATCTCTAGATTAGAACACCTACAGCTTAAAAATTAATAAGATGTCTTTAGGCCCATCTATTGAATATAAATATTTATAAACGTACTTCATTTTAAAACGTATTTTCGTGATCAATCAATGATGTATAAATTTTTTGTAATATTTTTATTTTATATCATTGACTGATTACGAGAAACCCATTGTAGAATTTTAAAATTTACTCCAGGGATCACACTTTTTCTTCTTATAGAAAGAATAGTATTTTGAATATTGTTTTAAATCGCTACAAAGTAATTATTAATGCACTTTATAATAAATATACTTTACTAAATAATTTAAAATTATAAGTATATTTTAAATACAATTTCTTAATTTATTGCATCGATGCTTCTATAATAATTTCTATATTGTATAACAATTTTCAAATATCATTTGAAATTATAGTATAAATGTTCCACTGAGCTGTGTATGCAACTCAGTGGTTGAACGTCTTCTAATTCCGTTGAAGTCAATTTCAATAAAAAATGAAAAGAAGTTAGATTAATATTGTTGGTGACTGCAACCGTTATGGATGTTTTCGTCATTCAATGTTTGTAAACAAAACTGAAAAAATAGGAATCGCGCATACTTTTTTTAACAAATATAATTCTTCTTAAAAATTAATCTGACATGAATTTAGCTATCAAAGTTTTCACAAAAAAAATAAAATTCTGAGTAATAAATATTATTTTCAAGGATGAATCTAAGAACAGATTCGCTAATATATTTAAATCTGGCCCCAAATATCACTTTTGTATTTTTTTTCTTTTTTTTATTATTATTTTATCTTGTGTTAATCTGTTAAGTACAATGTGATAATTTTTTGTCATCGAGAGTTAAGAATTCCCTAGAATGTATAAATTTGATAAAATTGGTCTTGCATAATCTATTTATACTTTTGTTTTTAAAAATTTTGCTATCGTTTTGCACCGTTTTATTTCATGTATTATGTCTAAAAAATGGTATATTTGTGAGTAAAATAAATTTATATAATTTTAATTATTTATTTCTGTTTTCCGCGATCATGGAAAAGTTGAATAAACTGATAAATTATTTAATTGTTCAAACAATTGTTAAGATTTATTTGTTTTGCTTAATTATAGATAACTGATGTGATGAGTTAATTTAAAAATTATTAGAATAATTTTATTTTCGCATGACATATTAAAAAAAACACTCTATAATTTTTTTCTTCAAGTTTCTTACTTTCATCAAAAGAAGGTATTGAAATAATTTTTGTTTAAAATATTTTGTTTTTTTGTTGAAACCTTGACTGGAGTGAAAAAAAAAAGTATATATTCAGTTAGTTTGAAATTGTTATCAGATATGTGTGTAGCAAGATATCTTACAATAAATATTTTTTATTGATAATTTGATAGTTCTCATCAAATTTAAAATCAGATCAAATAGAATTAGTCTTCCCAAAAAAATTTTATATTAGAATAATTAATTTAAAAATTTTTAAAAGAAATGTATGATGATATAACTGATGAGCCCTTGCTTATTAATGGTAAGATTATTTCATATAAAAATTTATTTTGATTTTTTATAAGTAAAAATTACATGCTTTACTTACTTACTAAAAATTGTACGCATATTTTTTTATCTATGCAATTATGCCCATTTCTTTTATTTTTATAAACTCCAATTTTGTTTTGTTTCAGAAAAATTGCATTATAAAAGTTAAATTCCTTAAAACTAAACTTTTGTTTATATTAAACATTTTCCTTTAATGTTAAAGCATATTGTTAATAGTTTCATTAAATATTCCTAAATAATAATTTAAAAGATATATGATAAAAGATTTATTACTTAAATATATTGTAAATGATGAAAAAAAATGTACTTAATTATGTTATAAGAATAGCAAAGATTGTTTTATTCTGAAATATGATTCATTCATATTTTAACTTTTATGCTGAATTAAGTTTATGTTTATAAGTTGGAAAAGAAAATAATATAGATTTAGTTCTTCTAAAAAACAATATGTGTAAAGAATGAAAATAATTTACTTAACAATGTTAATATGAGATGCATTTTTTTTAATGCATAAATTTGAAAAGTCCCGTTATAATATTTTAATATTTAGTTTCCTGATAGGACTTTTCAAATAAAATGATATACTGAATGTATAATATAATGCTGATTAAATCAGTGTAGTGATATAATTATATGCAATCATAGATCATGTTTCTATCTATTTAAACATTTTTATTCTTGTTAATGCAATATAAAGAGTTAAAAAATATATTAGCCTTTTTTAAATATGACATTGAAACAAGTATTATGGTTATACTAGTGTATGAAATTGAAGTTTTACATATAGACAGGAAATTCTGCTTTATGAGACACCTTTGTTTACAGCCTCTTTATAAGGGATCCAATAATTTTATTGTAAAGTCATTCTATTAGAGGCCAAAGATCTAGGTACCACAAAAAAATTTGAAGTATTTTTAAAAGTTGCAATAATTTCAAAAAGCTTCCTCTTGAAAAAAATACAAATTGATGAGTTTGACAAGCTTCGAATATGAAATGTTCTATAGAATGTTAATAATTTATCCAAAATTTTTAGTAAAATATAAACAAAACTAAGTTTATATTAACTCATCCCATAATTTTTTTAAGAAAAGTGATGAAAAATGTATTATAAATGGTTAAGTTTATATAGTAGATAAAAAATTTTATTTTTAAACCTTTATGTAATAAAATTAGTTTTATAGTTGGTAAATAAATTAGTCAATAAAGAATTATTGCTTCAAATTTATACATATTGGATAAATGTGACCTGTCTAATATATATATAAATGAAGCAAACAATATTTTTTTTTAACATTAGCCTTAAATGTCAAGTTAACAAGTATTTGTAACTTTCTTAAGCTTCATTTTTAATCATAGTACACGATCTTTTGTAAATGGTATTTAAAAAGAGTAACATTTTTAATTATTACTCAGCTCAATAATTTTTTATTCTTTGTGAAAGAAAATCATATTTAAAGTCTAAAAATATATTGATTTCTGAGTTACAAAATGCCAATTCACAAAATAATTAATGTATCTTAATAGACACAGATATTATTTTAAATACTTACTTATATGTAATACAATTAAGAATCGTTGACTTTCACGCCTCAAAAACATTTGATTAGTAATAAACATAAAATATTCAAAGATTCAGTGTTAAAAATTTTAAAACATAAACATTGTTATTTTAAGACTACATTTATAAGTGTGTTCTGTCAAAAAGAGCAAAATATGATGAACAAGCAAAAAATTATTTAAATTTTAAAAAAACTATTTGGATTAGTTGTCTGGAATAGTGATAACCATGCAAAAACAAAATTAATTGTAAATTATTTTTAATACATTTATAAATTGATAGGAAAAATAAATTATATTGTCTTTTATAAACAAACATTTTTACTGCATTATTTTTTAAATTCATGTTATGCTCATGTAAGAAATCTTTTATTTCAAGGAATGTGTTTGCATAGATATATTTCTGAATTTTCAGTTAAGGTTTAAAATATTGATTGTGCATGACTGACACACACATCATTATTTTTAAGCATTTCACTGATATTAGCAATAAAAATTGTTTTGTTTTTTTTTTTTTACATTTTTCCAATTTTTATGTAGATAATAGCAATTTAATAAACTAAATTCTAAACTTTTTAAATGCTAAAAAATTATGTATACGGGCAAATCATTATATAATGACATAATTGAAATTCAGGTATCAAATAATGATGATATTCTGCTATCAAATTAAATAGAATGAACTCAAGTTAGCTCAAAAAGTCAGTTAATTTAATATTTTAAAATTTTCCATAAACATTGAAAGTAAAAAATTTAAATTAGCATAATTGATCTTAGAAATGACTTTTTTTATATATAATATCAAAGCTTATAGATTCCATAAAGCCTCAAGACAACACATTGTTTGCTGTTAGTTTATTCAAAACTTATAATAAAAATTAACTATTTATTAAAATATTTAACTGAACTTTTTGAAACGAAAGTTTTTATAAAAAAAAAAAAAAAAAAAAATCAAAGGAAATATAATTTTTTTAGGATTTATTACACTTATAATATTAGTTTGTATGTTTCTAAAAATATTTTATGTATAGTATCTAATGTATTTAGCTACCTTGTTATTAATGTTAAATAAACATTTTACAGCAGACATTAAAAGTCCTGAAGAAGCTGAGCCACTGCAACGGAAAAAATTTCCTATATTTCAAAGGGCATCTAAATATTGTTCAGATAAATTTACTGTTGAACTTTTAAAACGAAAATTACCAATTTTGGCATGGTTACCTCAGTACAGTGTTGAAGATTTCAAAGGAGATTTAATAGCAGGAATGACAGTTGCACTGACAGTCATTCCACAAGGTTTAGCACTTGCTACCTTAGCTGGCTTAGAACCTCAAGTAATTTATTCATTTTAATTTGTATTTTCATAATTATAAACATTTTCATAATTCTTTTTGATATAAAAATGTATATTTAGAAAAGGATTTCTAAAGTGTGTTGTTTAAACAGGGAAATAAAAAAATTTTATAAAGCTAATTTTGCATAATCCTAAAATAGTATATAAAGGAAAAATGTAATTAAAATTACTTAAGTCATTCCTTTCTTAAAAATTCATTTGATTACTGTTATTAGTTAATTTGAGCATTTAAAAATATCTGATTGCTTAAAATAATTTCAATTTCTTCTTAAAAAAATTTTAAAATAGTTATTTAAAAAAAATTAAACTAAACTCAGTAGCATGACATCATATGAGGGCTAAGGGTTACGGGGCCCATACTTGTTTTCTTGACCGAGGGCCCTGGGTGCAATGCATATGTTAGGGTTAGGTGGTCAGCCTAACACTACAATATTTAAGCACTTTTAATGTATAAATGACGATCCATAATGTATATAATTATGTCATTATTTTGAACACTCATACGATAATAAAGTAACTTCTTAATGGAGAGTCATTTTTTCATCTCATTATAAAAAAATAAAACATAGAAAAAAATCAGTTTTATTAAAACTAATTTATAATCCAAATTAATTACTAGATGGTTATAATGTTTATCCTTCTGATCATTTTCGCATATTGATGAATAAAAAGTTTTAGTATTTTAATGATGTAAAAATTTTAAAAAACAGAAAATTTGAATAATAAAAGAAGCTGCTATGTTAATAACAATGCTTAAAAATTTTCATTAATTTTTATTTCCTCCAGTATCCCCCACTTAATAACACATACTGCATTTTTATAAACTGACAGGATTTTTATTTTATAAATTATGTTGTGATTCAAATTATGCTTTCAAGCATTTTTTTTATGATTTCTATAATGTTCATTTTTTTATTTTTCAGTATGGCTTATATACTGCATTTATGGGCTGTTTTATGTATGCAATCTTTGGAAGCTGCAAAAATCTCACCATTGGTCCTACTGCTATTATGTCTCTCATGACTGCAGAACATACAGCATCAGGTGGAGTAACTTATGTTATCCTGATTACTTTCTTGAGTGGCTGCATTCAGTTGTTAATGGGTGTTTTAAATTTAGGTAAATGTCATACCTTTTTTACCTAATAAAAAAAATACTTGATTTTTGTGTAACTAAATTTTTATGTTTCATTATAGTTAATAATAATAGTTGGATACTTTGCTTTTCACATCACATCTTTAAATATTCAAAATATCTTTACTTTTTTATTGAGTCTAATTTTGGTGATCCTGTTCATGTAGTTCTTTTCCCACTTAAATTAAAAATATGTTTTTCAAGTAATTGTTTAATACTCTATTAAATACTCATTATCCAAGACTTTTCATTGCTTGCATAAAAAAGTAGATTTTAAAAATAAATAAGTTCACTCTTGAATAATAAACCTGTTATGAAGTAGTATCTGTATAAGTAATATAAATTTTTAAATCAAATAATGCATGATAAATATTTTGCTAAAATTCAGCATGAGAATTTTTGTAACTATAGAAAATAATATTAGAATGATGTAATTAATATATGATTAACAGTACCATGTACACAGATTTTACATTGAGAGAAAGTATATAACAATCTTTAAATTTATGTAATTCAAATTTGCATTTTTAGATTTTCTATTTTTTATTTCATAACATAAAAAATTTTGCTTCATATAATGCTACTGATAATATTATATGAAACAATTTTCCTTTTAAAAAATACCTAGATTAATATGTTACTAAGACTTGATTTAATTGTAAGATAGCTTCAGTTTTTCTTATTATTAGAGAGTACATACGTAAGTATCTTTAAATACAAAAATTTCAATTAGTTTTTGTGGCTTTTATTTTTAAATTTTTATTTTCATCAATATGTAAGTAATTTAAATCCAGCTAAATAATAAATTAATAGAATAAAATTCAATATCAATATAACAAACTTTTTTGACAACACTTTGAGGATCTATAATCATGTGTTTAAAGTTTATGTGAATTTCTCTTTTAGGGGAATTTTAAAACCCATCTCTATAACAGGATGCATAATATTTTGTTTTCTTTCCCTGTATCATATTATTTTTATAGGATTCAATTATAAATTTTCTTTTGTGACTTTTATTTTCAAAAATTTACCTTTTTAAATTAAGTAAAATTATCAAGTAGTGAATTTTAAAATATTTGTTCTTAGATTTACAACATTTAAAATTAATTTGATTTTATTTATTATAAATATAGCTCAATCAAAATACGAAAATAATATTTAAGTTTTAAAACAATAATGTTCAAGCTCATTTTGAAATCATTTGTAGCCATAAATCTATTTGCATTGTACATTAAGAACTTTTAAATGTTTTAAATTATTTATAAAATTATTGTATATTTAATTATTTAAAAATATGTAGCTTTTATAACTGGAAAATAATTTTGCATATTTGTTGCCAATATATTCCGACTGATGTATTCAACTACAAAGTTTCTTAATACTTCTCATAAATATAATTACAGGTTTTCTTATGACCTACATATCATCTTCTGTAGTCTCTGGTTTTACATCTGCTGCTGCAATTACTATCGCAACAACTCAAGTTTCTGTAAGTTTATATTGTGTGTTTGAATCCAAATTAGTTAAAGAATCATTATGTAAGAGATTCACTGTCTTTTTGAAAATAAAATCAAAAAATTATAAGAAAAAGGAAATAATCATTTATTATTTACAGTTTTGGCTGAATTTTCTGTTAAAGGTCAAGTAGTCATTTTAGAAACTACATTAAATGACACTAAAGTCTCAAATGGAAATAAAAATTTGAGAATAAATTTCAAATAATACATTATTAATAATGTTATATGCATATATGATAATTTTGATCGTCTAGAAAAATTCTACTGTTTAAATATGCTTTTATTTAAAATGTTGGGGTTTCTAAATTATTAAACCAAGTGAAAATGTACACCTTTGCAAAGGAAATTATTTTCTTGAAGAGGAGATTAACATTTATAATAATACAAAGAATTATCACTTAGTAATAGAAATATTGTGAACATTAATATCTGCTATTTTGTTCTGAAAATAATCAGTTGGTACATTTACTCAAAAATCAATGGTACAATCAGTTGGAGAGAAAGTAAAAAAATTTGTATATAATAACACACACTACTACATTACTCCATAATAAAGTTAATTTATTACATTGTGGAAAAAAATATTATCATTTACTATTTTACTTTCTTTTATTATTGTTATCATTACTTTCTTTCAGGAATTTTCTGATAGTAATTTCCAGATTAAAATTTTCAAAGATTCATGTGCAAGCATTTCTTAATTAGTGAAAATAGAATAGAAATTTTTTTTGTTAGTGCTTACAGCTAATGAATATTCTGTAACTGATCACTGTAAATTAAAATATTACTGTGAAATTATGCTCTGTTGAATTTATTAATTATTTAAAATAAGTATGCATGAAATAAACTATTTCATTATATGTTAATTTTAAGAATTTTGATTTTTAACTGATACATGATTTGAATATCAAGTTTCTGTCCATATTGTGATGCCAAATAGCTTTATTCTTTGTTATTACAATAAATAATTATTCATTTTTAACTTTGAGTAGCTTTCTCAAAAAATAATACCTATATTTATTAATTATCTGTGTTGACATTAGTTTAAAAAGGCATGTTTTAATAATTAAATTTCCTTTTTATTAAAACATTATTAAAATTTTACTGCATTACAAAACAACTTTATATTTTAAACATTACTTTATTAAACTTTTATCAAAACATTATTTATTTATTTACTGGCAATATTGAATATTTTTCTCCTGCACCATTTCCAATTAAGTGCTAAACTGCTAACATTTTGTATTATATTTGAAATATGAGCTAAAGTTTGAGTACCTATAAATAAAATAATAATCTTAAAATTTAATGTGTGTTATTAAATGTATCTCATGAAATATCCAACCATGTTCTTGCTGTCTAAATTTTTGCTTGATTATATTTGAGAATGATAAATTTCGAAACATTACAGAAATTTATCTAATCAAATTTATTTAAACAATTTACCTTGACATATATGTGGTTACTTTTATAACTTAATATAACATTATTACTTAGTGTTGCTAATGAACAAATATAGAAAACTCATATTAGTATTTAATAGTATGTTAATCTGTTAAAAATTATAATATGATCAATAAATTTTAAATTTATTAAGCAATATTGGGAAGAGTGATTCAAAATTAATACTTGATTTTTATTGTTTTATAGTATTAAAAGCTATTTTTCTTAAAATTAGAAATTATGAGAAAAATGTGTGTGATACACAGAAAATGTTACCAGTTATATCATGATTGGAGAGGAGCTAAAATTGGCCTGAAAGTTATCAGGTGATTTGTGCATTCACCCCTTTTTAAATTTATAGTACACCTTTTAAAATGTGTTTATACTTCAATGAAACTTAATAGCTTCTTTTTTTTATGGAGTATCATTTTTTAATATGAAACAACATTGATCGTTTTTCTAATATGATTAACATCTATATACACTTCTAAAAAAATTAAAGGAGCAAGTAAAAACATTTAAAAAATCAAGTGCAAAATCATACATAGATATAAAATGAAAAGTTCCATTTATATTAGAGTTCAGAAAATAAAATGAAAGAAATTGTAAATGAACTGTTTTAATTTTTGAACAATTTAAAGAATTAAAGAGGTGCTTCAGAGCATCAATCTGGTTGCATGTGTGTACCAAAAATGTATTGTTAGAGTACATTTTGGATTTTTAATATTTATATGTGATTTTTAAATTGCTAAGTCTGCTATATTCTTTTTATCATGTCATGAGACTGTTTATAAATCTTCCTCAAAACTTGTTCCATTCTGAAAGAGGTACAATCTAAAAGTCTTAATAAGTAAATGAAGGTATTGTCCAATTGTCTAAAACATGCTTTATCATAGTTATATCAGAAGAGCATGCTAACAACCCCAAATTTTGACTTACTTTCATTTGTAATATGTTCTCATTAAATTGAACCTTTATCACATTTCTGACTTTATCCTGCATAAAAATAAAGAAATCGTCATTGATTGCTTTGAATTGCAAATTGTAATAAGATCTTACAACTTTAGGTTGACAAATTGCTATTCCAAATGTTTTACAGAATATTATGTCTTCATGTGCTTATTACTGTACACATCATCAATTGTCCTTGGTTGTATTGTGATCTTTCATGAAATCAACGTACGTTTATTTTAAGTATTCTTTTCTTTCATTCCAGAACAGGTTAGTTGTTGCTCTCTAAACATCATTGTGATTATTCTATGATAATACCTAACCTTTCTTATATTTAAAAACATGTTTATTTGTTGGTTCCATACCTTAAGATCAAAGAAATATCTTCAACTTATATACAAAGAGATTATATTACATTGATGAAGAGTACTATGGACAACTTAATGTGATGTTTTTCTATATTAAAGAAAACGCCTTTATTACTGAATAACTTTGGTTGTACTACCTTTATGTCTTCAACAATTGTGCTTCAAAAAATTCTGCAAAGTTGAGATTTTCCCACAAGTTATAATGTATAAATATATCGAATATTAATTTAAGATCAATGACAAGATATAAATTTCATTTGATATCTGGGAAACAAATTCATTCATTATCCTCTGCAAACAACTTTAATGTACTTTAAAATTTGCAAGTTTACTAGAGTTGACAACTCTTAAAAATATGGAGGGAATTGAAGTTGGAAACAGGTGGCTATTATTTCATTTCTGTTTGAATTTTGGATCAGTGTTAAATTTATAAAGGATGTAATGTCACTTTTAAAAATTAGTTGAAAGCAATTGTGTTTTTTAACATTGCTGTATAAAATTAATGATGTTAAAAATACTTGTAAAAGATATGAATATGTGCCCATGAGGTTAAAATTCCTAAATCTAAATTGTTTTCAAAAAAATTAAATAAAATAGAAACTTATAGAGAAAAAAATAATTAAAGCTTTCTTTAATTTAAATTCTTTATTTTTGAATGATTTAAAAAATATTTTTTTATAAATGATTTGAAATGGCATCCATGTTAATTGATTTTTATATTTGATTTTTGAGGTAGTAGTTGAGATATTTTGCCTTTATTGTTATCTTACATCAGCTGTTCCTTGACATTAATTCTGTGAACTTTAAATAACTTTTCATTGCTTCAACAGAATCCTGTGCATTTTTGTACTGTTGTCCAGTTTTTCAAGTCTTGTGTTAATTCTTTTAGCAAAAAATTCTAGTAAATTTCATTATGATACTTTCAAATCATCTTTTATGAAAAGTTGATTTTTACGGAGTTAATGAAGCTAGCATCACATATGAAGTTAAGATTTATAAATTTAAATATGTTTTCGAATAATTTACTCTAGAATACAGGCATTTAAATGAATTTTTTCCTTTTATTTTCTTATACTCTTTAGACAGTAGATATTTGTTTTACATTACTTATCACTTGAAATAGTTTCATAGTTTTGTTCAACTTATGTGTTCCTTTAATTTTTTTAGCAAATATATTATAAACATGTGTTACATGTACATATGTTAAAAATATTAACTGCTAATTATTTTTTAAATGTTAATATGAATAATATTTACCTGAAATTATAATATTCCTTACATTTGCTTGTTGAAATTTAGGGTATATTTGGCATAAATTCCAAGTCTGAAGGTTTCATTGAAGATGTGTACCATTTTTTTCTTGGGGTGAAAAATGGAAATGTGAAGTAATGTATTTTTTCCTACTGTACAAAACAATTAAATTATATAATGAAAAGATGTAATTGTTGAAATTATATTGTTGGAAATATTCTATTTAATCATGAAAAGTTTACAATAATTTATACATTATCTATATAATGATATAATAGAATGCTCATGGAATAAAAATTTAAATGATTTTGATGTTTCTAAAAATAACAGCTTTTTTATTTTAAGGTACTGGGACATGACTTTGGGCTTAAGCAGTATCATTTTTCTGTTTTTATTAAAAGTATGTTTCTAAATTTATATGACCTATTTTAATTGTAAATACCTATTTTCTGTTTTCTATACTACTTTGTTTATTACAGTATTTGAACAATGTTAAAGCAGCATGCTGCTCTCTTCAATCTAATAGAGTTGTAGAAACTCTCATTCGATTAATTAGCACAGGTAAGAATTATTCAGTATGATGACTGAAAAAATTTTAATGTGATTACAGAGACTGTCTTTTTAATTAAATTTTACATTAAATTTCTACATCTGAAAAAGTTAAAAATTTGATATCTTACTTGTGTTTATGATTTTTCAATTCTTGCACGTAGAAAGGAAAAATTTATTGATATGCTTAATTAGATATATGATTTTATTATATTTCAAATAATTGGAAATTGGGAGTTATCAAGTATAAAATTTCAAAAATATATCACAGACATTTTAAAGAACTGTATATATATATTATGGTAAATTATACAGTTGATTTTGTAATGGAAAATTTCTTAGAATTAGCAATTTAATTATAAAGTTTAACTGCTTAAAATTATGCTTCTGTTTATAAAAGTAGCAAAATGTTGGTTTAATAAAATGAAATAAAATATTTTGATTAAAAATAAGTAAATTAGATTAATTAAAATTAAGATATTATTATTTCCTTTGATAAAAATTTTGTTTATCATATGATCAGTAATCAAATATAAAATTTGTTGTAAGTATTGAAGTTTGTAATATTTAAACTGAAATAAATATTTCTGATGTTTTCAGCAAGAAATGCACTTTTAGTGTTGATATGTGCTTGTATAGCAGCACTTTTGCTGTCCCATGACATTGATGTTCTCACATTAACTAAAACTGTGAAGGCTGGATTACCACCATTTGCTTTTCCTTCTTTCAGTTACACTTATTTCAATAATGCAACTAATCAAACTATTCATAAAGATTTCTTGGAAATGGCTCAGGTAGCTTTTAATTATTATTTAAATCTTTATCATATTCATATGTCTTAAATTAAACTATGAATAAAGGAAAGTTAATAAGAATTACCTGTTTTTATGTAAAACATGTAATTAAACTTTCATATAAAAGATTAGAAACATTCTGGTAACATTAATTAACACAATACTTTTGAAAATAGCGTTATAAATGAATTAGTATTATAATTTATGTCACTGTATTTTATAATATTTTCAAAACTTTAATTGCAATATTCGTTTCTAGTCTCTTGATTTATAATAATTCCATTTCATCTGTTGCTATTTTTTAATGCAGTGTGTTTTTTTATAATACTCTAGTATATTTAGTGATTTATAATAGTAATTTAGATTATTTTATAATGTTTCACATTTTATTCAACTTATTACCAAATGAGCTGATATTTCTATTTATAATAATTATATAAATAATAAATAGCATAACCTTTATGATTTATGAAGTTGCTCATAAATCAATGTCTTTAATAAGAGTGCTTTCTAAAATTACATTTTGTACTATTAATTTTATAAATGCTACAGCATTCTTAATTTATTTCTTTTCAAAAATTTTGATTTTCAAGTTTTTGTACCTCACATTCAAAAATAGTATATTCAGTTACTTGAAACAAACTTGATGTATGAATAAAAGTAATTGTTAGCTGATATGTATGGAATATAAAAGATTGATTTAGTAAGTTTAATTATGATATTAAGAAGTTTATGCAAAAAATTAAATCAACATAATAAGAAAATTGAAATATTTTAGTCCAATAAAAAACTGCTAAAGAAAACCTAGTTATATAGATTGCTAAAACAAATATTTGGTTGCATCAATTTGTCCACTTTTTTGTATTAAATCACTTCAATTAGTGTTTTGTTATAATTTAGAAAACTATATTGATGACATGAAGTTGCATTTGGGGAGTATTAGAGTTCTTACTATGATTTCACTATGGTGATATCAAAATTTTATTTGAAAATTAAAATACAATTCATTAATCAAACAGATCAATTCTAAAATTGTATTGCATTCAATATTTATACCAATTTCAAGTATGAGAATATGGTTGACACTGGGTTCAAATTTTATTCTTGATTTACTTTGTTTAAAGCTTCAACAATTGAAAATTATATGCAAAATAGCATTTCTATTAGATTCTTCATTTTTACTTATCACCATAATGTTAGTTATACATTAAATATTAATGTAAATTGATGATAATTCATTTTTTTCCTTCATCTATGTAAGTTTTTTAATGGCTAGTTATTTATATATGAGTGTTTCTATTTACTTACTAATTAGTTCACTTGCACAAAGATATATGTTAATATCTTTTTATTGTATAAGTTTGATATATATATATATATATATATATATATATATATATATATATATACTTTAGACTATGTTAATGAGTTTATCATTTTAATGGTAATAAGTGCTTGTATAATGCATGAATTTATGAAAAAAATTCTTTAAAAGAGGTTATTTACTGCTTTAAATTCCCTATAAAGGCAGATTATGATAGGTGAATAAATGTTCTGCTAGATATTTTGAGAAGCATTTGTTTATTATATAACATTTTGTGTTGGTTGTTCAAAGTTTGGTGCTTTATGTTTATTGCAGTGAAATTAATAACACAAACATTTTATTAGTAGTATACCTGGTTATCATGTTGAAGCCAAGAAATTGTGAATTCTGATTCAGATAATTTTTGGTTTGTTTGCCGAGTAATTAAATAATATTTTGCTAAATATCTGGTAATCTTATCTTAAAATCTGATAAAACTTAAATGAAAAGTAGCTTGTTTAAAAATAAAGTAAGAAGAATACATATTAAATTGTAAATAAAAATAATTAATACATGCAGACTGAGAAAATATAAACTATTATTTTTATTTATGAGAAAATATCAGTAATTTGAGTTTTACAAAGAAATTAACAATTTTGCTGTAATACAGATTATACATAGACACGTGCAAATAACTGTAGCTGTGAATATATTTCTGTTGATAGATAGATCAGTATTAATCTAAAATACTCAGATTGATGTAATCTCTTGATTGTAAGTAATTATTTTTTATAATAGGTTGTTATTAAAATTATTTGAAACTTTATCAGCCTTTATATATCTCATGAAGTTCAAAGTTAAAATTTCTCTTGTTTTTTATAAATTGAACATTTATATATGCATCATTACACTAAAAACTTATTTATTTAATAATCAAAAGTTAAAAATATTTCTTTTAGTACTAATTTATGTATAATTTGCAATATGCTTATGCAATAATATTATTTAATCATAAATTATTCTATTGAAATATTCTCCTTTCAGACAGTGTATATTTAGTTTGCAAGTCTTTGTATGATTTTCTTTTCTTTTGTAATATCTCTTATAATTTTTTAGGATTTAGGATCTGGTTTAATTATACTACCTTTGCTTTGCTTACTTGAAGCAATTGCTATTGCAAAATCTTTTGGTAAGATTAGATACTATTAAATCATCTTTGACCTATTTGCTCCAAGATATAATTTAAATAAATTAAATTTTATAAATATAGGCATTTTGAATAAATTAATATCTGTAAAATTACCAAACTAGAGATTATACAAGATATTAGAAATATTTTGTTTGAAATAATATATGATTTAATATTTCAAACAAAATGTTCACCTAATATGCTTTTAAAAATTATTTTATTATCTCTACAATTTACTTTATTTACAACTTTCTTTATATATTAATGAAACCTTTTTATTTCATTTTATATCACAGAAGAAAATTTATCATATGTTTATTTAATAATAAGATACTTAATAGATTTTGGTATGCTGTACCATTCATTTTAATATTCGTAAGTAAAATATTACCTAAAATTAATATTTACTGATAACTTATAATTGTATATTTTAAAATTGTCTTTTTGGTTTTCATTTCAGTAGATTTTAATTTTATAAACTTTTTATGATATTTTCTTGGATATTCCTTGAATAACTTCTTTTATATAATAAATATAAAAATTCTTGTGTATGAGTAATACTATATCACACTAAAATAAAGGAGAACTGTGAACAAAAATACTACATTTTAAAGTACTAAAAATATTTGTTTCTTAAACCTGTTGAACTGGTGCTTAAAATTAATTCATGAATTACAATACAAATTTTGAAATTCAAATTGAAAAATAATTTGTGAACACAAATTATTGACATATTTAATGGAAATTTAATTATTTTTTTTTTTATAAAATATATACTTGCACAAAGATCTTAATTTTTTAAGTATCAGCTATTTAGTTTAGGAAATATTGTTTTAATTAAAAAAATTTCAATAGAAATAATGTTTTTCATATTATTTTATAATTATTTACATTTTTAATATTTCCTTTCATTTAACATTTTCCTATTCATTTTAGCTAAAGGAAAGAAAATTGATGCTACTCAAGAAATGATTGCCATTGGTAATTTTTGTATTAAACTGACAATATTTCATTATTATTATTTTTTTATTTTTAATTATTTATTTTTATTTTATTTATTTATTTTTTTTACCTTTTTCTTACTTTTATAATGATATGTATTTCACAGGTATTTCAAATATTATGGGATCTTTTGTTTCATCTTACCCTGCAACTGGTAGCTTTTCAAGGTTTGTTTTTATATTAGGTATTATTTATGTAATTTAGTATTATTTTTCCGAATGGAAAATATGTAATCAATTAAATAAAAAATTATAATTGTTCTTAATTCACATTAATACTAAATTCATATTATATTATATATGCATATATATATTACTGGTTCATCTTTGTATGTTGATATTCATAGTCTTTTTATACATGTTCTTGTGTGTTAATCAATTTCAAGAATTATTCTAAAAAAGAAGTTTTTATCTAATCTTGATTAAAATTTATAGAAAAACCTATTATATATTACTTAAAAATTTGATAATTTTTTCCAGAGATAATTTTTGTTTGGAGAGTCATAGTTTTAATATTTTTCTGAAGAAAATCTTTGTAATAACTAAATAAGGAAGTTCATTTATAAATAATTAAGTTAGAAAAGAATGTTCTTTTCGTATTTTAAAAGTATGTTTATTAAAAATGTTGAAAATAAAACTGTTTTATGATTAAAAAATTGCTTTTGAATTTGTTATATTTTTTTATTCATTGCATGGAATTTACTTTATCTAATTTGTCTTTAATATTTGAAATTTGTTAACTTTTTAAATTAAATTTTAGAATAATTTGTTTAAAGACTTACATAAAACATTTTATTCTAAAACCTGAATAAAAATCTATTAATTCCATTATCTACTTTAGATTATGAATGAATAATTAATCATGACACTGAAATATCTAAATTTTCTGATAAAAAAAAATTAGTTTTAAAAAGGAGTAAATATTATGCTAACAAAATTCCTTCCATGTTTTTTTAATTTTGCACATATTCAATAATTTATTTGTATTTATAGACAGGATATTCTCTTTTATACCTATTTTTATTAAACTGAATGAAATATACATGTAAATGAATACTAATTTGAAATAAAAATGTGCATTTAATATAAAATATTTGAGTGAAAAATATTATCTTGCAAACTTGCACAAACTCATATTTATTTAATCTATCATCATCATTTTTTACTCTATTATGTTTAGTAATTTTTTTTAAATATTTTATTTTAATGAAAATTTCTATTTTATCTTCTAACAAGTGCTAAGTTTAATGCTTGTAAAATTTGGTACTAAGTATAATGCTTACATTAATCTAATATTAATGTTACATTTATTTATGTGCAAAATTTGTGTACTTTTTTCTTATTTAGGACTGCCATAAATTATAACAGTGGAGTTCGTACTCCAGCTGGAGGAATTGTTACAGGTTAATGATTGTTTAAATAATTTTTCTATTCATGAGTAGGTATTCAATTAATAATAATTTTATTTTTCTTTTAGGAAGTCTTGTTCTTTTGGCTTTAGGTGTCATGTCTCCATATTTTCGTTTTATTCCAAAGGCATCACTTTCTGCTCTCATATTCATTTCAGTTTTACATATGGTTCACTTTGAAGATGTGGTTACAATGTGGCGAACAAATAGTAAGCAATGCCTTATAAATCTCAGTAGGAGACCTATAAAATTATATATTAAAATGTATAATTTTTAAAATATTTACAAAATTTTATAATCAAATTTAGTGTTTAATTGAGTATATAAAAATTTCTTTATATTTAAGAACTTACTCTGAAATTAGAAATTTATATCTTAAATAAGTTTACCTAAGTTAAAATTATATTAAATTATTGAATTAATTTAAACTAAAAGTATTCATATTGTGTATGTTTTCTCTTATCTCTAGTAGTCAACTCATTACATTTTATAGATTTTAAAAGTAATTTATATCTACAAATTTACTGCAATTTTGTGTCAAATTGGTAGAGTAGTGGTCTTCAATTTTTGAGTTCAATTTCAAATTAAGAATGATCAGCGTAAATTGTCCACTTTATAGCTTAAAAATAGCTTAAAAAATCCACTTTAAATTGTGAATCCTCTTTTGTTCTTGATTCACAAGTTGTCTAGATTTTATTACACAGGATGATATTCAATTTTGTCATTATGTATTTATTTTTTTGAAAATATTTTGGGAATCATGTAATATGTGATACCTTCTATACCACCATGTGTTTGTGTGAAAAATTCTGTTCATTTTTTACATTACTGAATGTATATAATACTTAAAATGATTATATATTTTTCAAGCAAATTTTATCATTGTCTTCAATAGTTATTGAACAAAAGTAAGTTTTTAAAAACTTTGGTTTTCATTTGTATAAGATCATTTGCCTCCAATGATTTGACTTTTACTCTAAGTCAAATTTGTTAGTATTTGCAATGGATAAAACTTAAATATTTTTCAAACATAGTACTAATTCAATTCTCTATATCTTGTTATAATCATATTCTCAAAATTGTACGATTCTATTTCAACTCTCTTGTTCTTTGAGAGGCTATTGCATTAATTTTGAACTAGTTATTTTGAAATTAAATCTAATTTTAACATAAATTAATGAAATGAAAAATTATCTGAATTGTTTCTAATTTAAAAAAGTTAATAACATTTATATAAACTTAACATGATATGAAAGCTTGCATTTTTGTTTATTTACATATTTATTTCAGCTGAAATACAAGTATTTTAAATTAAAAATTTGAAATAAATGTTTTACAAACTAATTTTTCATTAACATCAGTTTTCCTACTTGACATTATGATTAAAATTCTTAACTAAAATTGAAATCAACATATTATTTTAGAAAGGTTGGCTATTTTGTATATAAAATATTTATATATAAAATGTTAAAGTTAACCTTCCAGCTTAGTGTCATAATTTATATCATATTAATTAGTATCATATAAAAAGTGTTATACATTAGTTTAAGAAAAGTTAAAGAAGACTGAAATTAGTATGAAAATAGACTGAAAAGGTGAAAAGAGAAATAAAAATGTAGTTTGAAGTTAAGAGTTTTATCATAGTAAAACATGTGTATGTATACTTAAATGGCATCATATATGAAGTATTAGAGAAGTTAAGGCTAATATTATTGTTCTAATTTCAGAGTCAATATAAGAAATTTAGAAAGTATCATTCAAATAACTTTCTTACAAGCTATGATAGTAGTTTGAGGGGGAATTAATAAAGTTTTCATATTATGAAATCACTTACAGTGTAATTTTGTGATCTTGCAGAGCATGTTACAAATAAAAATAATATCCTTCCTAAACCGAGTGGCTGTTATCAATAAACAACTAGTACTAATGAAAAGAAAGATTTCAAAAATCATAAAACAAATCAAACTAGTTAATCGCTAATATTTTTTTACAATGGTCAAGAAGTTGCTCAAAGGTCATTTTAATGCATGAAACCCAACAGTATGTATGCATTTAATATTTCTTATTGGATACTTCAGTTTTTGTGTTACTTAAAAAACAACTGCATACTGTAAAAATGAGATCAAATTATTTTAATTCATTTGAAATTAATCTCACTATACATAAGAAATCAATCTCACAAATGAACTTGTGCATCTGGAGAAAGAGAAGACATGCAATAAAATTTAAGATCATAAAAAATATTTTAAAAATAATTTTCTTGTTTAGAGAAGAGTCATATTTAGCAGCTCTACTTATATTTACATTTACTAAGTTCAGTTTTATGATTCATTTTCATTTTTTGGGAAATGCTGTGGATTTGCAATTTTTATTTATTCTATATAATTTATACTATTATAACATTAATTAAATCATAAGCTGCTCTAAAATTCTTGTCGAAAGAAGTTTTTAATGCAAGATGAAACTAGAAATTAATTATTTAGCATTTTAGTATTCAATTTAGCATCTCATGGATTTGATTCTTACTTTTAATATGGTAGTATATTAAAAGTAAGAATAGAATCGAGTTTACAGTTTAGAATCGACTTTGAATCATATTAGACATGAATATAGTTGAAATTAGATAATAAATTAATTAATATAGATGAGCCTCCTAGCTAGGTTTGCCCTTATTTGTAAAAAGTAATTGTACAGTGATAAAACAACTATCAATGCAGGATAGGGATTGCTGAGCAAAGGTTTTTGACCTAATCCCTAGAAATATACACCAGTTATCATAAAATAAGGAAAAAATCCTAAAAATGATGATAACGCAAAAAAAATTCTGTGTAGAATTTAATGAAACATATATATTATACAACACATAAGAAGGTACAAAATAGCATAAAAAGAAATTACCAGACAATTATGGTGTTATAAAAATTAGCATATATATACTATGAATAAATGGGAGGTGTAAGTTTGGTATAAGAAAAGTACCTTTAATATGGAGTAGAATCGCCTCAAAAAGCATTATCTCGAATGCAGTGATGTTTGATGCTCTCAATTATGCGGTCTATTAATTGTGTATGAAGTTCGAACCATTGCTCTTCCAAAGCAGTTTAAAGCATGGCTAGGACCCTAAGAGGGGGATTTTGAGTGGCTGCACGTTGTCCTAGAGTGTCCCAAACATGCTCGTTTGGGTTACGGTCCGGTGATCAAACTAGCCATAACAAGTGATTGTAGGTGCTCCATTGGGTAAAGATCTTTTAATAAAGCTGGCCATGACATGTGCTCGATTGTTTCTTAGTCAAGATAAGCATCCGCGATGTGAGTCCTATTTGGTTTTTCATTATCATCCTGTAGCATGAAAGCATCACTTATTGCCCCAGCATAAGTATGTATATAAGCATCTAGAGTGTCATCTCTATAGGTGTGAGCATTAACATTTTCATGGAAAAAGGTATAGAGGTGTGTACATCCAACCAAAACGATACTTCTCCAAACACAGATGCTGCTTGATCTGTATGCATCTCTTTCACAGATATTTGTTGGGGGAAAACAATTGCCATGTTCTTTACAAAACAAATGTGCCTTTCTATCGCTTTTGAATATAAACATTCCTGTATCTATAAAGAGAACATCCCTTCATTGATCATGCGCCCAATAGACATATTGACAGACCCATTGTAAATGTTCCCACCTGTGGCATGATATGAGCAGACTGGTCACCTTGCATAAAGACCATGTTCATTAAGCTTTTGATGCATGGTTGATCTGGATACCAGCCTTCCAGACCTTGCAGTGAGTGAGTATCTGAGTTACATTTCTGTTCTTTCCTGCACATAGTGACAAATATCGGTCATCAGGACTTGTTGTAGTACATGGCTGTCTTTAGCTGAACCTCCTAAATGCCACATTGTCAATCACTGACGAACTCACAATCGGCCATCTGGCCAATTCTATCTGACTTTGTCCTGCATCTAATCTCCCAATAGAAATTGTTTGGTCAAATGGTGCCTGGAGGCTGTTGTTACAATTTCTCTATACCAGATTTCTAATGTCAGACACGCTGCGACAATTGCTACCTTCCTCTGAAATATCCCTTTTTATACTTCTTGCAAGTGACTGTTCCAACAGATTTGCCACTATTTTGCATGATGTCATATTATTCAGGTCCGTTTATTTACTAACATATTCAAATTTCATTAAGATTGGCTTATTTTTGGGAGAGTTATCACTATTTTTGTGATTTTTGCATAATTTTTGGTAACCAGTATATATGGGGCTTAGATCTTTCTTAGTTAATGCTTGGCAATTTGTCAGCTGCCCCAATAACAATTGTTTATAATGTACTTCATACAGTAATTTTACAATATTATAAATTTTATGCATGATAAATTTATACATAATTTTTAATTGTATTTCATAACTATTATTAAATTTTGCAGAATGGGACCTCATACCATATTGCACCACATTCATTCTTTCTTTCGTTTTAGGATTAGAGGTGAATATAATTTTTATATTTAATTATATTTTGATTTCATTGAATTATTAGACAATGAGGATTTGATTTTGTAAGAAATGCTTCATTTTGAGCTGTTTTGATGCTAAACATGTTAAAAGAAATCTGTTTAAGCTTAAAAAGAGAAAATGAGAACTTCAATCATTAATTTGCTATTGCCATATGTAATCAAACCATTAAAGTTCTAAATCAAAGAAATGTAAAAAAAAATTGAAATCTTGAAACTAATAATTTTTTTGAGTTGTTAGGAAAGAAACAATTTCATTATGCTAATTTTCAACAAACTTAAATTTAAGGTTACTTACTGTATTTGTTTAAAATTAAGTTAAATATTAAGCTTAATTTCAATAATTATGTACTCAAGAATTCTTGATTTGTAAAAAAAATACAATATCCTTAATATTTTTTGTTAATTTTTAACAAATTTTCTCTGGAAAAAATATAAAAAAGCAAATCCTGTTGTTTCATTAATTATGAAATCTATAAAAATTTCTCAAGTAGTGTGTAAATATAAACATTTAATAATAGAAATTATTTTAAAATATCAAAATTTTCATTGGAATAATTTATTATTGATATAAATAGTTTGATATGTTTTTTGCTGTTGATTTTATTGCTTACGGTTTTTGTAATAGTGATTGTATGTTCTCTAAAATCAATATATTTTCATTTATTTACATTAATATCAGAAATTTTTTAATGTAATCTAATAATTGAATAAGTATAGACTTTATATAATATAGTTATATATTATACATTTATAAAGTACAAATCTATTAATTTTCAACTCCAGTCTAATGAACTATTATCCTGATTCCATGTTGAGTTTATTACAACTTTTTTTATTTATCATTAATTGATATTGATATGATTCTGCCACATCTATTTTTAAAATTTATTGTTTTAATAATTTTAAATGTACATATATTTCTGTCAAAGAATGTGAAAATACTTTTGTAGCTGAAATATTATGTGTG